>CABFOQ010036497.1:31302-64188 GCA_900660455.1 Gephyroberyx darwinii | reverse complement strand
TCCTCACTATAGCATAGTACTTTCACTATGTTGGTGCGTGTACATATAATGAATGTCCAGGATCCACTGCTTGTTAGGGTTTAGATACTTTCCATTTCTCCGGGGTTTAGTTCAGCTACAGCAGATGTTCTGGAGATTAAAACTGCACGTTCTTAAGTACTGGAATGGCCTCAAGGCTGCTTATATTCATTTATTGGGAGCTGCAGATAGTGATAGTTTGCCACTGTGCATTTGTAGCGGCTGCATTCATCAGCTTGTGAGGGGACATGATCATATTCATGCTTTAGAGTGTGTCAGTGTGTGTGTGTCAGTGTGTGTGTGTGTGTGTGTGTGTGTGTGTGTGTGTGTGTGTGTGTGTGTGTGTGCGCGCATCCATACCCCTTGTCCTTCCTCCCTGACCCTGATACTCTGCAGCAGGTCGTTTATGATCTGGGCCGCGTGCTCACAGCGGTCGGGGGGACCAGTGATGTGGGCCATCTTATCCGGACCTGTCCCGTCATCTGAGAGATGAAGATTGAAGTCATACTGAGAACATCGTTTCACTTCTTGTAAAAATAAGTGCTAACAAATGATGAAATATTGCGTGGTCCTTCTAACAGTAGTTTTTAACCATACATTTAGACATTTTCCCCAATAAAGCATGCATGCCAAGTTAACTACGCTCTAGGCGGCACGAACTGAGGCGAAGAGGAATTCACAGGGTTCCTACAGCTGCCAATCAAATTCCATGACTTTTCCAAGACTATTTCTTGACATATAGCACGATCTCCATGACCAATATTTGTCAGAGTCTACATTGAAAGGTTATGTATCCCAGGTCTTATTTCTGGCTATAACTATCACTTAAGATACTATCAGGACATTTCTGATTTGGGTAGCCAAGCTTGATGTTAAACATTTCACTGGGTGGAGAAAAGATAATCGACTAATTTCCATGACATTTCCAAACCTACATGCACATGGTCCATTTTTTTTTTAAAGTCCATTAATTTCCCAGGTTTTCCATGACCGTAGGAGCTCTGCATTCACGCAAGCTGAAATTTTCCAACTTGAGCGAGAAATTCACCGGACGCAGTGTGAAAGCCAATCAGCTTCAGGCAGGACTCTTATCCAGCTGCCTGGAAATTTCCTTCCAAAATAGCTAACAAACTCATTGTAGCAGTGTATGGTTTCCCTGAGCTCTACGACACAATGTCATCCATGTACAGAGACAGGAACAAAAAGGAGAGGGTATGTCAGGAGGTCGGTGAGATGGGTGGAGTTTTGGTCAAGTTTTGTTGAAATGTTTAGATGCTTTTTAGAAATTGGCTTGCTTTCTGTGTCAAGTGGTGTCATCATGCAGGCACATGATTGTCACATAACAAGAGGACCCTACCTTGTTTGAACTGTACTCTAACTCCGGCGTCGTTCTGGATTTTCTTGATCATCTCCCCGCTGCGGCCAATGACCACACCCACCGAGTGTCGTGGCACTGGGATCTGATCAGAAAACAGATGTGTGTTCCAGTGTTTTGAGTTCAGTTTGGTTTATACACCACTAACTGCACACCCAATCTTTCCCCGACACACACGCAGACACCTACTTACATCAATGCCTCCTCCCATGCGGGAGCCGTATTCATTTCTTTCACCATAGCCACCGTGGTCTCTCTCCCTCAGAATCTCCTCCACCATTTCCTGGGCTTGCTGAGTGGGAGGACAGTATTATATAGCAACACAGGACCACACATTATTACTTGCATTATCTTGAGGTGGGGGTGTAAAAAGACATTCATCTGCAACTTGGTGAGATGATCTCATCGCCGTACCTGGACTTTGTATGGTTCTCCGATGATGCGCAGGGGTTTGTCCATGTTGGGTCCCTGAGAGGCGTCTTGGATCAGGATCATCTTCACTCCGGCACGCTCCTGGAATATCACGCAACCAAGCATCATGTTCAGCCCTGCACTGTACTACTTCAACAGCACTGATGAAGGGACACATTTTTTTGTTTTCATGCTGTATTTATAAAACTTTTAAATTTAAAAACAATAAAGATAATTGATTGCAAAAAATGGTGGTCCCAAAACAGGACTCGCTTTGTTATTGCATGGGTAGTATATGTACATACACAAAGAAATAACCAGACTTTAGGCATTTTTAAATCAGGGTTGTCCCCTCTCAGACACAGGAGAGAATGTTCTGGTATTCAATACTAGGCCAGCAGGGCACGAGGCTCCACAGGCAGCAGACCTAACCCCTAGACTATCCCTAGACTAAGAGTACATTTACTAAAAACTGACAAAGGCACACACGCCAAGTGTACCTGTAGCTGTTTGATGGTCTCCCCTCCCTTGCCGATGACAAGGCCGGCCTTGCCTGCAGGGATCATCATCTCCTGCACAGTGCCGTTCTGCCCATTGGTCGACTCATTGAAAGAAGAGGGGGGCGTGCCCTGCCCTCGTGACACTATCTCGTCCAGTAGCATCTTGGCTTTCCTGGTCAGGGAAGAGCAAAGACAGTGATTATGCTACATCTATACTAAGAAACCCTGCCAACTATTGACATGGGGACTCATTTCCCTTAATGCTATTATGATAGAATGGCATGGGACACTGAGTGACACACTAACCTATAATATTTATGATGGTAAGCAGTGGATCATTTTAGATAACAAACCTAGAAAGAAACTGTGGCTCTAATATATACACTGCCACATCATCAACAAAATAAATGTTTAGCCACACAATCAGTTTCAGAGTTTAAATTATTTTTGCTCTGCTTCCGACTTTGTGGCAAGAGTTTGGGGGAGGCCCTTTCCTGTTTCAGCATGGCGACGCCCCCGTGCACAAGGGGAAAGGGTTTGACTGGCCTGCAGAGCCCTGACCTCAACCCCCTCCAACAGCTTTGGGATGAAGTGGAGCGCCGACTGCGAGCCAGGCCTAATCAGTGTGCAACCTCACTAAAGCTCTTGTGGCTGAATGGAAGCAAATCCCTGCAGCAATGTTCCAATGCTCCAACATCTCGTGGAAAGCTTTCCCAGAAGACTGCTTTCAGAGGCAGTTTTGGCAAGTGAGGAGATAATCTCTCACCAAATTTCATTCATTCATTCTCACAAATCTTGACCCTTTGTTGTGGCATGGAGAGTACACATGGCCACAGGCTCCATCATTAGCCACCATCGTTGTACTTCCAACACTTTTATAAATCTTTGAAGGAGCATTTTCTGATGCTTCCATTTTAAAAGGCACCAATAACGAAGCTACTAGCACTGAGTCTGGCACTTACTGTATGGAGTCGGGGGACCCTGTGAGAGAGACGTTCCTTTCTGAAAGACCTCCGCTGTCTGGACACAGAAAAAAAAAAATTACAACCTAACTGATTGGAGTTAACCATTGTATGGGTGAGCACCAGTCTTCCCACCAACGACAGACAGTACCTGGGGCTATCTGAACCTTGCAGCCCGACTCCTGTTGGATCTTATTGATCTGTTCGCCTCCGCGGCCAATAACTAGGAATGAAGGAGAGAAAGAGGGTGTACTGATGAAGGGTCACACTCTATCTATTAGGGCCTTTAGTAAGGAATCAGTATGGTCTCGATATTTGCTAAGGCTGACGAGAGCTGCACTCACTGAGTCCCACCATGCTGTCTGGAACACCGTACTCCTCTGAGGTGGAGGTGGGCCTGGTGCCATCAGGGAGGAGGATGGAAAAACAGGAAGGCAGAGAGGGAGCAAGAGACAGTGTGAATCCAAGTCAGATGATAACACTTTGTGGATTTTCTAAAGGCGTTATTCCTATATCGTTGTTAATCTCAATTGCCACAATACAACCGGCTCCATGGTGTTTATTTCCACAGGCGCAGTTTGAAATGTCAGCTTGGGCAGCAAACAGCATGAGTTAACTCTCCATTATCGATAGACACTGGCTCAATATCCTGTTGCCCTATTAAATACAAACTCATTATAAAAAAATATTAAAAAGCAATTTGGCATTGTGCCAGCAAAACATTCTCCAATAACTTTCTTTCTAAAATTGCCCACAGCAGACATAAGCGGCAACTGACAATGTCCACTATTTTCTTTAATGACGGTTTTGCCATGCTTTGTACTGCAATATCACAGCATGGGAAATAAAACCACCAACAACTAATGTTTGAGGAAAACAGTAATACTATACTTGTTTCCCCATTGTATTTGATATTATAGAACAATGCATTACATCACATGGTAAATTCTTTATATGGTAAATAAATGGAAGCCTACATTTTTGGCTAAGCCTGCAGGGGGGGGCAGTGAACCCCCCGCTCCCACCCAAACTGTGCCTGTGTTTATCTCCATATATTATACTAAGACTATTAAATAAAAAAATAAAAAATTCAATCTCACCTCTGTTGTGCAAGAGCAGCTAGCTGTGCTCCAATAGCTGAGATGGGAGAGAGATGGAGGAGAGAGACAGAGGTTTTGGATTACTGATAGGCTGTGAGATGAGAACGTGACACAGACAGTGCAGGGGAAGTGTGGACAGACAAGGGTAAAGGGGCAAACTACTGATACAGGAATACAGTTGGTTATGAACACCACAAAGCAGTAAGTAAACAGACCATAACGCAGCGGGATGAAACTTACACAGCGCTGTGGCTGAATCCAAGTCACTCTGTGCGGCCAGCTTCTTACTCTCTGGTTGGTCTGTCACATGTGCAAATGACAAAGACATCTATCAGGATGTGTGTACCATGAGTGAGGACTGTATAAAGAATGCTTTCAGCCTTTAAATCTATCAGTGTTATATCCCGAAAAAGACAGCCTCACACTCATCCGATGAATAGGTTCCACAAACCAACATTCAGCAGACAAAGCTGAACAAGTATCTAGCTCTGTTGGCCTGCACTTCACCAATACAGGTGAGCAGGTTTTTTTCCTATCTCTAACACCATCAAACACAGAAATGATGAAGTAGTCCAGTCACTGCTACCTGGATCCTCGAGCTGCCGTTTCTGTGCAGTGAATGGAAAGACGTCTGATGCGTTGCTGTTGTTCATGGGAGGACCAGCATCACCCCCAATCTTGGCTGCAATCTGCGCGAAAATAAATGTAAAGTCACTTGAGGATACAAATCCACTTAACCCTCCAAATGCATACAAGACACTGAACTGACTGTGCTACTGCCTACCACTAAAATACCGCACAAACACATATGTACACGTTGACCGAATACTATTTTGAGGCCTATGTGCCACAACACTGAACTTGGATGTGGACGGTTAGGCATGATACTATAATTGATATAGCAAGCAAGCGCGTATAGTTCATAACAGCTAGTGACATGGCACAAGAGCACTTGTGAGAATCGAAACGAACTAGCTACCGTTAACTCGGCGACATCTTTGAAAACAGGACATTACGATGTTTGGGCCAAGAAAAGCAAGAACGTCGTGGTGGTAACTTACAACGTGGTGTACGCTAAGTACGTTAAGTGCGGTAACACCTAACGTTAGTTGTGACAACCATGTTAGCCCTAAAGCTAACTAACGGTAGCTAGCCGAATCCCTCCCTCCATAATCGCGGTGTAGCTCTCACCTGCCGGGCCCGTTGTACCGCGTCCGCAAATGCATCTTTCTTGATGGCTCCTCCGTTCCCGATAGCGGCCTGTCCGCCGAGAGGAGCTCCGGTTCCGGATGGCGGTACCGCATTGTACTCCGACATGTTGACAAAATGAGAGGCGAGGGAGAGGAAACTGAAGACCGGGGTCAGAGCAGCGCAGAGCGGGAAGTCAATCAAGGTGCTGGGAGGGGCAAGAAACCGGAGAAGGACGGCGGCCGGGAAGGTTCTTCTACGTTTTTTTAATACCTATTTGCAAGTACAAGGCTATACAGAAATAGGCCTGTAGGCAGGGATGTTGTTACCCACCTTTTATTTACGGAATAGAGTTTAAGCTTACATAATTGGAAATTACATACGTTCATAGTATACATCATTGTATTATCAAACGTTAAGGTGGATAGCATAAACTGTGCTTCTCTGAAAATCTAAATCTGAAATAGATTCATTCATTCATTCCTATTCAGGGTCACAGGCAAGGAGGTTATATACAACATAGACTAGTCTAAAAAGACATTGTGATTGCCGGATGGATAGCAGTAATAATAATAATAACAATAATAGTAATAAGCATAATAATCAACTTTTTCAAAACACAGTTATGAAGTGTTTAACAAAAATAAAATAAATGTCCAATGTCTCCAAGAAGGAAAAATAGAATAACAATCATAATCAAGTGCAGGACTTATTTCTGGTTTTCCTGTAAATCAATGTACAGCTGGACCCATAACTTCTTAACTACCCAGAACATAAAATAAACAACCTTTACTCTTGTTGAAAATGACTGGTTGAAAATCAATGTGAGCAGATATGGAGCATTTGTTCCAGACAGTGGCAGTCCTGGCTCATTTGTTGCGAGTAACCGTGTCTGGTTAGACAGTATCTGAAGGCGCTTGGCTGCCATTTTGGTCATCTCCATCACAGTAACCAGTCAGTGTTCTTTAGTGTCCTCATGATATCTTCATTTCCCATCTTACTGATGAGCTTTGCTGTACTCAACAGGAATTCCTGCGTTGGGTTCCTACTCTCTCTATGGGAGCCATAGCATGGTGAAATGTGTCTAACGTTGTTTTACTTATTTCTGGGACAACCCTGCTCTTTGGTTGTAGATTGTCATATATCAGAGGCATTGTATCCAATTTTTCTACATAACTGGCTGAGGCGCTCATGCTGCCAACCCCAGAGGTCATGTCAGAGCTCCCAGCCCTCAACCATTCTGTCACCTTGGCACGTGCCAAATGATTCCAGGACAGGCTCCCAACTTCAGAAGAAACATCCCCACTCACTGAAAGCAGAAAGACAGATTAATCATACACTGTGCAAAAGCAGTAACAGGGATTTAACAATCCCTAACAGGGATTTAAGACAATCTTGAACAATGATTAAAGTGAGTGTCATGAAACTCACTGCTTGGAACGAAGGCGCCATCGATGCTGGCTGTCTTCCTAACAGATGGTAGTGTTGATTCCTCTGGCTCCACTGCTACAGCCTTCAACATCCGGTCAATGAGCTGCTCCTCCCTCCTGTTCCACTCCTCCTCTGTCAATGTATGCTTTTTTGCTAACCAGGGAAGCATTGGTTTCTGCTGTCTCTTCTGCTGCTCCTCAGTGGTGAAGTGGTGGCCTTTGTTTCGTGTTACCATGTCAATAATTTTCTGGAACAACACAATGTCTGGAAGGCCGTCACCAAAGCGATGGCAGTTGAGAACATGATATCTGTTCCCGCACTTGTCTACAAGCCACTGGAGGGCCTCACCCTCACTCGCGATGTGCTCCTCAATAGATCCCTCCCCGAGCCAATCTCCCCAGGTGAACAGCACCATACAGTGTCTCCAGACTCTCTCCTTGAATGGCATCAAGAGCTCCACTACAGCTTCCCTGTCTTTCTTTGTAAACGTTGTGGAAATGGGAATAACCAAAAAAAAGGCATGGGGGCCCGGAGGACACATGGAGACACTGCGCACAAATTCCCCTTTAAGCCAATCAGGTACACCCGTCGTGGTCGTCAACCAGCCTGGTGATTTGACAACTGTGAGATCTACCCCGGCAACATTTCTTTGATGTTTTACACACACTGTGGATTTTCTCTGAACTTGGAATTCCTAAATAGAAATAGAAATGTTAAAAAAAAAAGCAATCATGTCAAACTCAGAGGTTTTATCATCTCCTCTCATCTTCTCAAATAAGAAATAAGTTGTTCAGCAGTATATTGTGTTACCTTCTTCATCATAGCTGTCTGAAAGAGCTCTCCCAAAAGGATTCTGTTTCCTGCCATGCTCTTCCCTGCCTGTTCTCTCCCAACAAGTACAACCCTCATGTCAGTGAGTGATTGCTCCTCTCCTGAAAAAAAAGAGACACACGTTAACATGAGTCCAGGACGTGTTTTGATCAGACAATAATACAGATCATTGATTAATTCACCTCTGAACAACGCTCTTAGTACTCCTTTTTGCCTTTGGACCCCCTTCATATTCCTTTTAGCCATTTGTTCTCGAGCGTGTTTCGTTGCTTCCATCTGTTCTGCGCGGCCAAAGTCAGTCTCATAATGAGTACCTCCGTTTGCTACCCACATCTCTTCAACCTTCTCGAGGAGTTCCGTCACCTGCATTTCATCATCATGTTTGATGTTATCAAGAACATGATACCTGTTGCCACACTTCTCAACAAGCCACTGGAGACCTTCCTCACTCTCTATACGCTCTTCCACAGTTTTCACTCCCAACCAGTCGCCTCTAGTGAACAGTACAATAGTGTGATTCCAGACGTCATCCTTGAACAGACTCATGTGTTGCTTGACTGCTCTCCGGTTCGCTGTGTTGAATGTAGATGATAGCCCAACCACAAGGAGTACTGCATGGGGTCCCGGAGGACAGAGATACATGCCGTGCTCTATCTCTAGCTTATCCATCTGACAGGTGTCCTGCAGGGTGCTATTGTATAACCAACCAGGCGAATCAACCACCGTGAGCTGCCTCTCTGCTACCAGGCCGTGACTGGTCTGGCAGCGCACTGTTGTTCTACCATGATAAACCACAAATGCATCTTTTCTCAGAATGGTGTTTCCTGCTGAGCTCTTGGCTGACCACTGTGCACCAACCATCACCAGTCTCAAATGTGCCGGGGGGGTTTTGCCACCTATGGGGGATTACAACCAAATCAGTCTTGTAACAATATTTTACATTACTTTACATTACATTACATTACATTACATTAACGTTGATGTAACAAGGACTACCTGTCCACACACACCCTGTTTTTCTGGTGACTACAGATTGCTGTTAACTATAATTTGAAATGTTTATTTGGCCTACTAGGACATAAAAAGTTGGGACTCACCTTCAATCATTGCTCTGAGTTTTGTTCTTTGTGTCTGCACTTCAGCAAACCTCTTTGTAGCTCTTTCAGCCATTGCTTTCATCTTCTCTCCCAGAGCTTTCCCAGTAGCTCTGTTTACATAATATTGACTACCGCCATTTTCTGCAACCATCTCCTCTATTTTCCTGAATAGCATTATGACTTGAGTGCTATCCAGACTGTTCTTAATATTAAGGACATGTTTTCGGTTTCCACACTGGTGGAGGAGCCATTGCAGGGCTGGCCACTTTCTGATGTAGTTTTTTAATCTTTCAGGGCTACAAGGAGCCTCTGCAGTAAAAAGCACAATAGTGTGACAAAAGACTTTTTCGTGGAAAAGTTGCAGATGTTCTTCCAGTGCTTTTATGAAGATTTCAGGAAACATTGAGCCAACAGGGATGACCAGAAGAAGGGCATGAGGCTCTGGTGGGCACAGATAGACACTGTTCATGATTTCTAACTGATCCAGCTCTGGGGTACTTTCTCTTGGATAGTGCCACCACCAGCCCGGAGTATCAACCACAGTGATCTGTCTTCCATGCACCTCCTGCTGTTTCACCACACTCCGGGCAGTTCTTCTGTTGGTCTCAAACACATATTTACCCAGTATGGTGTTTCCAGTTGCACTCCTGTTACTGGGCTTACCAAGTAATTCTCTCCCACCTATCAGCACAATCCTCAGCTCTGGGCAGTGGTGACTTTGCCCTGTCACAGAAATGCAGTATTCTTTAGATTAGTACGCTATGTAAAGCTATATCTGCTTGCACTTGAGTTGGAAACACAAACAACAAAGTTGTTAACAAGTGCACAAGATATTACATTACTGCATATAAGTCATTAGAACAGATGACAATAACAGAACTTACCTGAGTTGGAGACAGGATCCGTGCTAGCCATTTTACTAGCACCTGAATGTTCTTCTGTTGGGTAACTCAGTCTGTTAATGACAGAGAGACTATCCTAGTAGGTCAAATCAACATTTCACAGTTACCAGAAATACAGGCTGTGTGTGGACAGGTATTCCTGACATCAATCAGGAAGTACATATTTCAGTGGTACTTTGGACTTCCCTGTTTTATTATTTACTCAAGAGTTGTAAAAGTAGCTCAACTCTGAGAGATTTAAAGATGTTTTTGTCTTGTTTATTTATCTTGAAATAATTATGTAAAAAAAATAAAATAATATGGCACTGTCACTGTCAATGAATCAATACTCAAGCATAAATAACAGATTTATAAACGCATAAACATTGCATCTATTGTTGTCCTATGATAGGTTATTTGAGTACCCCACTAGATAACACCCGCAGGTTGCCATTTACAGTTTATATCTTATGCCTGGATGTATGTACTACATAGGGATATTTTTCTGACAATTTGTAACTTTTCATGTTTGCACCCATCAAGTTATCACAATTAGCAATCTTGAGTTAATAGGCTTAATTGTTATGTGGAGTGAATCTGGCAATTGCATTCAAAGCTCAATGAAGAGGGCTGACGTCTCACTTTAGGAATTTAATATAACCTAAACGTGACCGAATTTTCCTTTTCTGTATAAAACAAGGTCCCTTTATTTATCGGAATTAATCATAGGTTGCCAAAGAAGATTATTTTACCAAAAGAGAAAGATGTTTGTCCAATGTCTTATTCACTTCTTGTGAAGTCCACGCCGTTCGTTATTCATGACAAATTATTTTGTACTTAGTCATTAGGAAAATCAGAGAGAATTTTCTCAGGAATGGGCGCAACCAGCAGGGGGGGTTGTCGCTTTTCCTTTCCATTAAACGGACAAATGGAAGCCATATTTGTTATGGGCGAATAACGCCAAACGATGACGCAGAGATTATCTTTCCTGTGATTGGTTGAATTGGTAAAGGCAAAGGTCACGTATATTTGGCGCTCTTCGTACAGGACTAGTCTGGCGCGTTTTCCAAAGAATAACGTAAATGAAGCAACATGTATTCTATACTCGTTCTTGGAGTAATTAGGAATATATTCGTCTAACGTTTTTCACATTACATTTATTTATATGGCGCTGATGTGGAAAATGTCTGCAGCACTTTTCGGACTTGTCAGGAGCAAAGCTGAGCAAGTCAGCTGCTTTGAGAGAAGCGTCTAGCAAATTATGCTAGCTTGATATTTCACATTGGAAATTATTTTGCTCATCTCCCGTGGCTTACACAATGAACTTCGCCATTACTGTTCTTTTACATATACGGGGACGCGAATAAGAAGGCAGCAAGACAGTCTCCAAAGTTGCAGCTTTCCAACTTGGTAAGTTCTTTGTTTTGTTTTGTGTGTCTCGTACACAGGTAACGTTAACTTACGTTATCCTTGCTGTCATTTTGCACGAAAGCTGCATGTACCAATTAAGACATCCCACTGAATGTTTGTAATTGGCAGTTACACTAGCAGCTGTAAGTTATTGTCGTCTTCTGGATATTTATATTGCTTTGTCCTGGTGTCAATTAACGTACAGTCTTGCTGGGACACTAATATTAAATGATACTCCTGTTACAGTAATAAGTGGCAGTTGGGCTGATTGAAACTCGTACAAGCTTTTTATTTAGCCAGTCTTTATTGTCCTTGCTGTCCTAATTCGTGATTGACTACAGTGTTATTCCTCCACTTCTTCAACAACATTCTCTTTTCCATTAGGTCTGTTAAAATTATGGCTGGTGTTGTGGCTATGGCATCTGTCATTGAAGACTTTGAGATTCAGGTATGTATATATTTAAGGCACTGTGATATGGACTGTGTATAGCATGCACTTGCTGTCAAATGTTGTAAAGTGGTTTTGCAAACATACATTCATATGGTCCTCCCACCATTTTTACAGCCTTGCAAAAAATCACACAAAGATGGTGGCAGTCCTGTTGCCAAGACAATCACAAACTACTTCTCCCCTGTGCCCAAGCCTGTGGAGAAGCCTTTTTCTCCACCCCGTTCCAACAACATTATGGATTACTTCAACCGGAAGATGCCGTCTTCCAGGGAGAAGACCAGCACACCTGAGCAGTCCAAGGAGAACTGTCAGACATCTCAGCCTGCAGGGAAACACATCACCCCAGAGGGAGCATTGAAACAGCCTGGCAGGTCCTCTCAGAAACAGAGAAGGAAGCCCAGCAAAGCTGCCAGGAAACTTAAAGATCTCGAGGCTGTTGAATCCACTAAGGAGGTCTGTCTGGTTGTGGATGAGCCAGATAGTAGCAGAGACTCACTAGGACAGTCAGCCAGCAGCTCTGGCATCCTGGGTAGTGATACAGCAGCGCTGCTGGCCCACCTTAGTGTGGATACTTGTACGGCTGACAGAATCTCACAGGGGAATGACACTAAGGCTGTCAGTGTCGAGCATGCCCAAAAAGATGAACGTCATGACGATGGTTCCACGTGTGGGGGGCATATACGGCTTAAGCCAGAACTGAACTGTGATAATTTATCTCCAATAGAACCATCAAAAGATAAGGTAAAACGAGCCAAACCTGCAATGAGAAACCCCAGGAAAAGGCAGCCACCGAAGGCAGAGCAGTCAGAGCCAGAGGGAAAAGAGGCAGAGAACTCCTTGGGTGATATTAGCATGGAGGTCAATGTGGACGAGGCCTCTCAGGTGAACACCAGCACAATTACCATCTCCTTTGAGGATTTCCTGCAGAGCCAGAACCAGGGGGAGGGGGAAGACGAGAAGGAACAGAAAGATGCCAGAGGAGAGGAGAGTAAAATTACAACAGAGGCAGAGGAGATGGAGACTGACCAGTTGAAAGGTGATGAAAAAGTGGCTTCCGAGGAGCCATCTCTTCAAGTCTCACCCCGAACCCTCACCATCCAGGCTGAGGTGCATGCAGTCTCACCAAAACAGGAAGCAGTCATGCCTGTGGGAAAGGTGGCCTCCATCTTCAGCAGGAGAAAAGGGGCGATGAGCCCTGCAGAGGTGGCATTGTCTCCTCCCTCACAGGTTAGACATCAACTCCCTCCTCCCTCTCTGACGCTAAAGCGGAAATCCAATGTGGTGCTCCAAGAGGAAGATCTCGAGCTTGATGTGGTTGAGAGTGAATCCACACCTAAATGTAGTCAGGCAGACAGGAAGCAATTCATGGCTGCCTTTAAGCAGCCCAGCCTGGATGCGGCCAAAACCAAGCCTGGTAAGATCCAGGGCAAGCAGAAGCAACCTGCAGAGAAGACCTCACAGCCTGGAGACAAGGAAGCTAAAGAGGACACTGTAATTGTACAATCTGTGGAGAAACTCAGTGCTGCCTGTCCAGAAAATCAGGGAGCTAAACAGAAACCAGCAAGAAAAGGCAAAAATAAGGCCAGAGAAAAAGAGGAGGCAGTCATCCCCTCACCTGCAGCTGCCACTCAGGAAGAACCTGTGTCTGTGAGCGTTGAGGCTGATGCTATAACGGAGGAGCCTACCACCACTTCAGGTACCACGATCCCAACTGTGAGGCGGTCCAGAAGAAAGCCACCCTCCAGGCAAGCACCTGAGGCCATGGCAGCAACCCCTGTCGGGAAGACCAGAAACCAAGACAGGTCAGAGGATGCTGCATTAGCCCAGGACAGCCCTCTCCAGATGTCTACCCCAAAGACACACAAGTCCAAACATGACGTGTTCATGGCAGAGTTAGTCGGTCCAGCTGACAATAAAGAAAGTCCAATCAGGTGACACATGCATGTGGTTATGATTTAATGTATTTGTATCTTTTCAATGTGGCATTGTTTCATAATGTTCCAATTAACACGCTTTCTTTTTCTTAAGGATAAAATTTACCAGAGTCCATAAAAATAAATCAAAGTCTGAGGCTGAAAGTGATTTTCAAATACTCAGTCCTTTGGATACTAAGGTAAGAATAAAGTGGTTTTGTCCTTAATTTAGTGCATATACTGATTTGGCAACAACAACCATAAAAATGGGCTGAGGATGAAATACTCTTATCTCTCTTTCAGATGTCTACTGCCTCTAAGAGGAGGAAACAGGCCAAGAAATTGGTGGAGAAAGCCAAAGTTATCCAGCAGAGTAAGAAAACTGCTATTGAGAGCACCTTAAGGCGGTCATCAAGGTCTCAGACCTCCACTAAGAAGAGCTACTGTGAAGATGAGGTACAGTCAAAGGCAAACAAGAGAGATGACACTTAAGTCTATGTCAATTTTGAATGTTAAGCACAAATGTCTCCCAAGATAGTTAAGTGGTTAAGTCCCCTGCCTCTGACAACAAGAAAGGGACCGATAAGAGAACTGTTAAAAAGAATTTAAGACACAGCCCTATTGACATACTGTACAATATGAGAACTTTCTCACCCCACTTGGGTCGATCAGGGTTTCAGTTCCTCCTGCTATGTATCAGTGTATCATATAATCAATGGGGCACCTATGTGGCAAAACTCGAATGTAAAAAAAATTATTCATTTTTTCTTAGTCTGTATCCTTTGTTGCTTGTATCTGAGTTTCAGCTGTATAGCTAACTAAATTGTTTGTTTTGTCAGGATTCAGTCATCTGCCTGGAGGAGGACAAGACTGCTGCTGTTCAGATGGTAGCAGGGAAGGGTAAATCCCAACAACTATTACGCAGTCTAAATGATGTCCTGGGGAAATCCACATCCGTCAGCAAGGAGACCAAGACTGCCCTAGGTAGGTTTCTCCACTGTAATTGCACTTGCAGTTCAGCATTTTATTTTAATCTCTAAAAGAACACTAATGGTGTCGTTTGGTGTTTTCCACAAGGCTCAAAAGTGGCACCCTTGTACCAGGAGAAAAAGGCTCAGAGGGCATCGATGGTGGTGTCGATCTTTGACGAGAGCAGCCGTGAGGGCTCAGAGAACTCCCAGGATGACGAGCAGTTCAGGGCGCGTAGAGAGTTCCTGAAGAGCGGCCTGCCGGACTCCTTCAGGAAGCAGATAGCCAAGACCGCTGCCACCAAGGAGGCCTACTCCCTCTCCTGCTCCTCCTTTCAACCGGTTATACACATGCTGCAACCACAGGGTATGCCGTTCATTCACAGTTTTCATCCTCATTAGATGGGGTTAATAAGATAAATGTCTGTTTTATTATAATGCTGATGAAAACTTGCTGTGCCTCTCCCTCTCAGATTTATCTGTATTTGTGTGTTGTATCGACAGATTGCCCTCTCTGGAGTCTACCGTGGCCTGAGTCTTCTTTCCTGTGCCATCTGAAAGAGCTTTGGTGCCTACCACCCGACCCACTTCCATCTCTCAATGGCTCAGTTGGTTTTAAGACAGAACCAGCCTCTAGAGCTTTTTGTCAAAGGGTAAGTTGATATGATGGCGGTGATGGCCTGTGGTGGTGATGATGATGATGATGATAATAATGGGATACTTAATTGATCCCTGTAGGAAAATCAAGCTGGTAGGGATTCATTGACTCATTCCAGGACCAGCCGGACAGATATTTGCCAGCACAGAGCTTGAACCGAGGTTGTCCAGTTGAAGGACAGTCTTGTTAACCACTAGGCCACTATTCAGCTGCCAGTATAGTTATCCAGTAGTTGTGTGCTTTAAGTAATCTGTATTTGTCCTTTCTCAGGGTTCTGGCTGGAGGCAGGAGCTCTCTGAATGTGTCCGTCAGCTCCTGGTGGAGGAGGTCAGCACCTCTAACCCTGCCTTCCCAGTTCAGAGGTTCCTAACTCGCTTCCTGAAGAGACGCACTGACCACCTCCAGCAGTGCACGGCCTCAGGTCAGACCGACTATGAGACACTACATCATCTTAAGTTGAAATAACTTAATGATGCTCCATTGTAAAGTTTAATTTCACAATGGCAATTCTAGCTCTGATTCCCTTATTAATCAGTTATTTTCAGTTTATTCAGGGTTTCTCCTATTTTCACTCAGTAGCAAATACAACAACAAAAATTGACACTACTAGTTGCAATCGATAATAATTGAATCCAAATTCCCCTCCAGGAACAAACTCATATTGGGTTTAGAATGGATTATAACCAAATGGGAGACCAAATTAGGGATGAACATAAATCAAAATTACCCTCAACAACCACTGCTGCAAAAATATTGAGGAAATGCTGCCTAATCACTGTATAGATGTATCATATAATGCGATGTTTGATGGCCACATTCTCAACAGTGTGTATTTACTAGGTAATAATGACTATTCCATGCTGTTAGCCTTCGGTCTCAACCCTCATACCTGTATGCTGTTTAGAGCCAGAGGCTGTAACCAGAGTCACCAGCACCCAATTGTCAGCTGAACCCGTTGGAGGGAAAAGGAAGAGGAAGGATGAAGGGGAAATGCCAGGGAAGGTGGCTAAGAAGCAGCGGTCCAACCGTTCGGAGGAGATTGCCTCTGCGTCTGAGCCTGCGAAGAGGGGAAGCCGTATGAGACAAGCCCTGAGACACAGGCCGGAGAAAGAGGAGGGGAAAGACAAAGCCAAGCCTTTAGCTGAGGCTATCCCTCCCCAAGATGACTCTGTGATTGTCTTAGATGAAGATGACTTGCCCTTGGGCGGGAACACCGGCAAAGAAGGTGAGGGACAGATTCTGTTCAGTTGTAAGTTGTACCACGGCTCCCGACAACAATGCTTAATCATCTAAAAAAGCATCCAGCTGTTTCTACAACGTTTCTGTAAGCTTGTTGGAAGTGTGCTAGACCTGAGAGGATGTTTGCGCTCATTGCCAACATGCTTGCTAAAGATAATGCATCCGATCAGCACCACGGAGAGCAGAAAGTGATGTGGTTGTTTTTCTCCATAATCTGCAGTAGCCATTGAAAATTTTGTCACAACACAAGCATCCCCCTGCTGAAGTATTCTTGAGTAAGACAAAGTACCGATCTCTGAATGGAAATGTCCTGCTTGTTTCTCAGACATGGTGAGGGAGGATGTGTTGTGGACAGACAAGTATCAGCCCCAACACTCCAGTGACATCATTGGCAACACTGCCTCAGTCAGGAGGCTGCACAGGTAAGGGAATATATCTGCTCTGCTTTCTTCCAGGCGCCTCGCGAGTGGCAGCCTGTTGCAGCAGCTCCTGTCTCTCTGGCTGCTGTGGCAAAGAAATTTCCCCCCGGGGATCAATAAATTACTTACCTACCTACCTGCTTTCACTGTACCTGAATGCAGTCAATAGGCACTCTATTGGTTTTATACTATGCCTCTTAAACGTCCTCAGCCCAGGACCCAAATATGCCATGCATCATTGTTTTGCCCTTGGACCCAGTCCATTTAAAAGCAACTATACCTTTTGATATGTGGGGGCTGACTAGAAAAAGGCCCATGACCCAATATGAGTTCCTATAGTCTGTCGTTCAGTTCACCATGTATCAGGATTGTGGGAGGGGGAAACAATCTAATCTGTTCCTTTTTGTAAAGTTGGCTGAAGGAATGGAAACTCCGCACGGACCGAGAAGAGAGAAAAAAGCAGAAAGAGAAGAAACGGGAGGAAGGCAGCAATGGTGAGAGAAGAGAGAAATACTGATGTCCTTTTTGTTCTTCTCTTCAGTAGGTTAGTTTGTCTGTTCTGACCTTGTGACAGCCCTTTCTCTGTGTCCAGACTCTGACTGGGACTGCGGAGAGGAGGACTCTCAGGATGGAGAGGACATGCTGTGTAATACACTGCTTATCACAGGACCCACTGGAGTGGGAAAGACTGCTGCAGTCTATGCCTGTGCTCAGGAGCTGGGCTTCAAGGTACACAAGCACTGCGCTACCGTTCATAGACATGCATGAATCAGTCTTTGTGATTGAGTTACTGTGAAACCTCCAACATTGGCTTTTGCACCACTAAATGCAATGTCTTTTTGACTCATTTCTAGTAAAATTCTGTCACTTTTTATTTTTTTACCCACTTTTATTGTGGACCAGTCTTTATTTGTCTTTTATTTAGAGAGCCGGACACCCGGTCTTGGACGGTTTACAGTAAGTAGGATTTAAGCTCCTCTCTTTTCCCTCCTTCCCCTGGTCTCCCAAGGTGTTTGAGGTGAATGCATCGTCCCAGCGGAGTGGCCGTCTGATCCTGTCCCAGCTGAAGGAAGCCACCCAGTCCCACCAGGTGGACATCCATGGGGTCAATGCCCACAAGCCCACCTACTTCAACAGCTACAGTAATAGCAGCAGCGCTGGCACTATCAGGCCTGGATCCTCTCCCAGTACGTACAGAACATTCTGGCATGGATAGCAGTGTTTTTAATCAGTTGTAGGCTAGTGAGATGACCTGTGATTTTGGATCAGTATAGGAATATTACAAGATGGACACAAACAATTGGAAACTGATTTTTGTCTTCATCCTCCAGGAAAGGTGAACTCTCCTCGTAGGGTGACCTGCTCTCCCAGGAAACCTCCCCAGTCTCCAAGAGGTGCTAAGCGAGGGTGCCTGGCCCCCACCTCGTTGACTAACTTCTTCAAAGTGGGACGACCCACGAACAAGGAGCCTACTAACACCGATAAGACTCAACAAACAAGTAAAATACAGTTCCACAACAACATGTCATATCTGATGTAATAAAGTGTTAGTGTTGTGGTTGATTTAATTTCTCCACTCTTTCCCTTCTCCTCACATAGCTGCTCCCAAGAAAACCATAAAAGCAAAGGAGGTTGCCAGTAGGTGTAAAGAGCTTGCAGTCAAAGTCTCACCAACCACCACCACCACCCCCAAGGGGACCCCGAGTGAAGAACAGAGTAAGAAGACCGCCACCTCACTCATCTTGTTTGAGGAAGTGGATGTTATTTTTGAAGATGACTCTGGGTTCCTCGCTGCTATCAAGACCTTCATGACCACCACCAAGAGACCAGTCATCCTCACCACCAGCGGTCAGTAGAAGGGGAGAAATCAAAAATCTGTAGCCCATGTCAATATTAGTGTGTTTTTTGTTGTCTGGACTAAAATCAAATGTTGCCCCTCTTTAGATCCCGCTTTCAGCACCATGTTTGACGGCAACTTTGAAGAGATCCATTTCAAAACGCCCTCAGTGGTGAGTAGAGGATTTCTAAATGTAAAAGTGAAAAAGCGGTCCTTAGTTTTGCTAAGTTAGTACTTGATGATTGAATGGCTTGCTTAATGTGGCTTGATCTTGGGACACGAATCAAGTTAGTCACCAAGGACTTTTTCTAGTGTATGATGGTGTTGGTTAATTCTCCCTCCACTTCTCCCTGGTCCAGTTGAATGTGGGCAGCTACCTGCGGCTGTTATGTCTGGCTGAGGACATGAGGACGGACCCCGGGGATGTCAGCTCTCTGCTCAGTCTTAATCGCTGTGACATCAGACAGAGCCTGCTGCAGCTGCAGTTCTGGGCTCGCAGCGCCGGGGGGCGCCACATAACCAGGCCATTAGAGCGTTTGGGCAGCAATGGTAAGGAGAGGAGCCTTGGAGATCTATGGGAAAGTTTGAATGATGGTTATGGTAGATAAGCTGATTTTGTTTTATTGTTTTGTTGTTTTTTTTGTAAATTTGGCAAACTCTTGGTCCCACTCAGGATCAGTATCAGTTTGCAGCACAATGGCACTGCTGTTGACTATCAAATTTGAAATAAACTGATCATATTTTTTTTCCCTTATTTGCAATAAAAGTTGAACTGAAGCCAGAGACTCCTGGAGAGGCGATCCCACCCACTCTGCCTCCCTGTGACACTGGCTGCACAGAGAGCATGCTCGGCCTGCTGAATATCGAAACTGAGAGAGACCTGCAGGAGCTGCTCAGGGTAAGATGTTCATTCGCCACATGCACGAATTAGAGCAACAGGAAGCACCAAGTGAAATGTCAGATAGACCTGGGGTGGCAGCTGTGGCTCAGTGGTAGAGCAGGTGATCACAAGGTTGGTGGTTTGATCCCCAGCTCCTCCTGTCCACATGTCGAAGTGTCCTTGGGCAAGACACTGAACCCCAAATTACTCCCGATGGTCAGGCCAGCACCTTGCATGGTAGCTCACTGCCATCAGTGTGTGTGTGTGAATGAGAGGCAGATATTGTAAAGCGCTTTGGATAAAAGTGCTATATTAATGCAGCCATTTACCTGTGTGCAACAAACCATAACCCCCTTGTGATTTGTTGTTGTTGTTTGTGGTTTTCCTTGTAGATTCATACAATGCTTTGATCTGACACTATTATACAAATAGATGACAATGATGATGCATTGTGTTACAGGACCAGTGTCCAGTGAAGAATGCAGTATGCAGGGAGCTGCTGAGCGACTGTAGGCGGAGAGGGGTGGACCTGCTCTACTCGAACATGGAGACCCTCCTACCTCTGCCTCTCACACAGTTGACTATCACTACCCACAGACCACAGCAGTCTGTCTCTGTAACACAAGACCTGCTTTGCACTGATCCAAAAGAGCTGCCCTCCAACTGCACACAGCCTGACACCCTGTTATCTCACGCAAGGCTGCTGCAGGCGGCAGAGTTGGGCTCGGATGATGGGAGTCCAGTGAAAGTGTCCAACAGGATGAAGAAGAACAAGAGGCGGCACTGTCTACCTGACCAGGACCCATTGCACTCCGACTCAGACTCCGAAGACAGTTTTCTCTCTCTTTGCAAGCCACCGAGTGCGCCCCACGCAACACTAGAAGTCAAAGAGTGTCCAGTTGAAGATGTGGAGATGGCACCCGCCCTGGCTCCTAGGAGGGTGAAGAGGGAACCACTGACGCCTGAGCAGCGGGCAAAGAGTCTCCCAGTCTCCCACTGTCTAGAATCTATAGCTGACTTCCTAGACCACATGTCCTACCTGGACTCGTCCCTGCTTCTCCGTCCATCATCTCAAGGGGCCGACGCGTACAGAGGAACGTTCCCCTTCCCAGTTTGTACAGCGGTGAAAGATGGGATGACTGATGAGCCCAGGTTGGAGTTTGACAGAAGGGGCTGGGCGGAGGGGGAGCGGGTATTTGAGATCCAGGCTGCTGTGGAGGCTCTGAGCTTCCAGAGGTGCAGGGTGGCGGTGGCGGAGGCCTGGGACAAAGCACAGGCACTAGAAGGGGAGCTGGGAAAGGAGGCTGAAGCAGAGCTCACCCTCCCTGTATCCCCACACCGAGAAGGCTTCAGCCTTACTCAGGATAGCTCATGTCAACCGAAGTGAGTCAGTTGTTGGTGCTCATTCACTACTTTGCTGAACACTGAAACCTAGATTTACCCACTGAACTTGATATTGCTAATTAACAAGGGAATGAATATGTTGTCATTGAGGCTGTTTTGCTTACTTCCAAAAGAATCCTGACGCTGACCAGTCTAACCAGGGGTATTCGCTTTCACTGTGTTTCAGACTGTTCCAGCAGAGGAGGGAGGTGATGGAGAGCCTGGTGTCCAGAGGAGCGTTTGGTACTCTTGGCAACAGGCCAGCAGCAGCACTGGACTACTTACCAGCCCTACGCACCATCTGCAAATCACAACAACTCAAGGAACAGGGCAAGGTTAAACGAAGGTGAGCATGCTGAAAACAAATGTTATTCTTCAGTTTGTCAACATGGACAGGAGAGGGTTTGGTGCGCTCTATGGGCAGGATGTGGTTTAGTGCCTCTCTTAGCAGCTACTAGGTGACTCATAATATGAGCGCTTTAATTTGCTTTGCCCCTATGTGGTTTTTGAGACCACATATACATGTAACAGCTATATGCTGCACTTAAATGTGTTAAAGTGCAACAGTGACTTTACCTGCAAGACTTGATGCGTGCATGCAACCTTATACCAATGGAGGTGACTGTCTAAACGGGTCCTCCAGCCTGTCCACTAAAAATTCATAAGTAATTGTCTTTTCCTCCAGGTTCCTGCACTACCTAGATGCGATCCATCTGGGTCTCCCCAAGAGCACACTGCAGCACCTAGCCGAGGACTTTCCCTAAACCAGAGAGACTACTACAGCTGTCTTTGTGATCATTCAGAGACCTTAACAAAGATTTAGCCTTTGAGTGTCCTACTCTAAGGGTCAACCTGTCTTTGCTATCAAACTTCTTCAAACTGGAACAAGGAGCGTTCACAGCAGCAAGGATGGAAAGTCTGACAACAGACTCACTGTTGCCATACTTGGCGCCTTGTGATCTTGACCTAGGCATGAGATGAACTAGATCAGTAGCTGGGCAGAAGTACATGCACCCAAGAGGCCATTGCAAAGCAGAACCCAGTGAATTTTCCACCTACTTCATCTAAACTGGAAATAACTGCACCACTGAGTATAGAAAGGGTATTCTGACCTAATAGGCACACAACTAAATGACATCACATCACACAAGGTTTTGGTTTATAAATAATACAGAACTGTTTTTCAAAAACAGATACAGCACATCCCTCTGGTGCTTTCAAAGAATGCACTAATTATTACTTAATATGCATTTGTAATATAAAACTGTATTGGTTTTTTTTTTGTTTTTGTAAATTAGTATTTTATGCTTGCTTGTTTTTATCAAGTAATAGAAATTGCTTTTGCAGAGCAAATATTAATCATTATTAATAACACTTTTGTAACATGTAAAATAGTGGGGGGGGTTTTGTATTTGTGAAGGCTATTTGACTATTACAAAACTCAATATGAAGTCCTGTTGGTGCACTCAGGATCTCTGTACATACTTAAAGTCCACAAAAAGCAGGCAGCTTTTGACATGGAACTCTCAAGCTTGTCAGCCCTAGGTGTTATTTTCACATTCATCACAATTTTTTTATTTTTTTTTCCAGCCCTAAATATTTACACACCAATCACAATGGATTTTGTTGTTGTTGTGACCAAATAAAGGTTTATCACTACTGAAAAGAATGTGTATTTCTCACTAATTATTTTGTTGCAGTGTTCTTGATAGTTTCTCCAGGAAATATAATTGCTCGTGTGAAGGACACAACTGTTTTCATTACATTAGGTTAGATGGAAAATGAATGATGCCTGTGGGAAAATTAGGATATTGTTGCACCAGTTTACAGGATACAGATAAATAAGACAAATGGAGCATACTGAAAATTATACAAGTAATTATAACAATGAACATATTGAGAATATTACAACAAAGTATACAGCACCTCAATAGATTTATTGGTTGAAGTGGATGTACAAGTGGGCATCACTGGATATTCACTTTTAACAGGTGTGCAGATGGAGGAACATGTAGAAGGTTTTTATTTTGAAGGTAAGAGGAAGCAGTTTCCGTTTTTTTATTCGGAAGGTGTGGGGGGATGCGACGAAAATGTAATGTAACTAATTCCTCCTCACGGAATAATCAAAGTGATAGCATTATTTTATAACGAGCCAAGGTGTGCGGCGGTTGGACGGGCTCCAGCAGAGGGAGGGTTTTCTGCGTGGAGACATTCACGCGCCGCCTGTCGCAAATCAAGTTCCAGTTTCCAGATTTACATCATGTCAGTTTTGTTTCGCCTCGTGTAATGTGACCACCATGCTCGAGACTATTCAACATTGTAGAAGAGACCTTTACTCGGAAACACAATGGCAGACCGAAACAAGAAGATTTTACTGGAATTGGTGAAACAGCCGGGGAATAATCGTTGCGCAGACTGCGGCGCTGCTGGTAAGTGATAACTTGTCGATATGTGTCAATGGCAAGTTCAGTAGACTTAATATTGATCACGTGTGTGTATGTGTTTAAAGGGCGCCAAACCACTGTCGGGCCACTATATTCCTATATTCATGTTTCAGTTTGCTTTTCTATCATATTTCACTAATGAAACGTTTGACTCTGCTACACATATGAGTCAGCAGCCAAGCCCAAATTAACAATTTGTTTGACGCAACACCCTACAAGAGATAGTAACAATTAAGTAAATAATTAGTAAAATAAAGTTTTGCAATGAAACAATTTGAGAGTTTAGTGATTTTAACAATTGTGGAATCAATCAATCTGAGATTGCTGGGTGCAGTAGTTATTTACCCTTATTGTGTTCACCACTATTATTTACTATTTCACCCTCGTGATTAAAATGGAAAAGTGAGAATCCTTGCTTCCTTCATGTTCCCTCTCCTGGGTCATGTCCGCCCTTCACTGTCTCACTGTAGAGTGATACTGTCCTGTCCTGGGATTTAGTGGAGTCCCTCTCAAGGATTACTGTTGTCATTCACTCTATATACAGTATACTCAGTCCAGTGTACATACATACATAATAAACTCTCAGAAACCTGCAATCGTCACAGATCCATTTATTGATTGCACTGTGGGACTTAACAAGATGAATGTGAATCTGATTGAGTTGTTTTGATGCCACTTCAAATGACCAAACAGCCCACACTACCCCTCACCCCCCGTATTGTTCGTGAAAAGCATTGTATTTGGGTCGCCCCTCTCTTCTGCGTACCCTAGATCCAGACTGGGCATCCTACAAGCTGGGTGTTTTTGTGTGTCTGAACTGCTCTGGTATCCACCGCAACCTGTCCAGCCGTGTCAAATCCATAAGGTTGGACTTTTGGGAGGATGAGCTGGTGGAGGTAGGGACTATTTTGTTTGATCATGTCCTCAGCCCTATTCCAGGAGATGTTACTGCTTTAAATCATCCTGGTTTTTGTTTCTATGTGAGTTCAGCCATTCAATAACCCGAGGTGAATCCTAGAATTGACTGTGTAAATCTTTGTGTGTGATGTGTCTTTGTTGGAACTGGGACAACTGAAGCTCATGAAATCCAATGGCAATGCCAATGTCCGAACTAACTATGAGAAAGCTGTTCCAGCTTACTACTATCGGCCGCAGCAAGATGATTGTGCGTAAGTATTTTTCTATTTTTCAGTTTGTTGCTCTCATGTCTTTCCTTGTTATTTCCTCTTATGTCCTTCATGTCTTTTCATGAGTGCCAGTGTTTCTGGGAAATCACAGAATGCTGACAGGGCAGAGTCATGAAACAAGGAGAGAGAACAGCATAGAGAGAAGTGGAACTACTGACCATACTGACCAAAAAATTATCTGCTCAATTACAAATATATGTGTAAAGGTCTTCTAGTAATAGCTTATATTGACTGGTTGCCATAGAAGAAATTGTCTGGCAGTAAATGTTTGGATTTAGTCCAGTTGTGTTTGGGTTTTATGCAGCATGTATGCACTGCCTTGCCGTAAACCAAAGCCGAAAACTGTGATTGCGCTCTCTTTGTCTTTACCCTTGTCTTAACCCTAGTGTCTTGAGAGAGCAGTGGATACGAGCTAAATATGAGAGGAAGGAATTCATAGGAGAAACCAAGTATCCTCCACTCTGTTATACCACAGGTGAAGTGACTTTGTCCCTGTTTTTATTCAAGGTTTTAACAATTTGTAATACATGTGTTAAATCATGAAATATATATATATATATATATATATATATTTCATGATTTAACAGCTTAACAGCTTGTGCTTCAGTCTCCAATTGGCCAATCCAATTTTTATTGGTGCAACACTAACATTAACAACGTAGTTCCTCATACACATGCTGAAAAACTGGTTTCTACACACTCACAAAGTGTATTTCATTACCCAGGAAGTGAAGACTGGAGGAAATGTTCACTCCTCTCAGCACATTGGGCCAATAAACCAATAACATACATATTCACACATTTCACTTGAGGAAGGCCTGCATGTATTGAAGCATATATGTGACTCAGTAGATTTCTTGTGTTGACTCTAGGTTACTATGAAGGGATGCTGTGGAAGAAAGGGAAGGAGAATGCACAGTTTCTGAAGAGGAAGTTTGTGCTTTCAGAGAGGGAATTCACCTTGGTTTACTACAACAAGGATGATGTAAGTCACCTGCAGCTCTTTCACAACTGTGGATACACCCCCATGATGCACATTTTGAGATACCTTTTCCACAGCAACATTGCCACGCCACCACAGGCATCAAATGACAAATTCAGGTCAGTCAGTCCAGGGTGAGACTTGTCACTCAGGCAGTCATGAGGTTTGGAGAGTAAATGGCAAAAGGAAAAAATCCAGACAAAGCAACTGTTGTATCCTGTATGTCTGTAAAATATTTTTACTGGGCTTGGTGTGTAGTTGTGTGTATTATTCATGATCTAGGAGTCCAAAGGCCCTAAGGGTGTGATCTCCATCAAGAACTTGAACGCCACCTTTCAACCCGAGAAGATTGGCCACGCCCATGGCCTACAACTCACCTACCAAGAGGAGAATCACACCAGGAGCCTCTATGTTTATCACGAGAGCGCTGAGGTGGGACTGCACAACAACAACGACTGGCAGACCTTATACTGATACTCGTAGCTTTGGGGTTGTGGTGGAGCTTATGGTTTCTTCTTCTACCCTAGGAAATAGTCATTTGGTACAATGCCATTCGTGCTGCGCGCTACGCCTACCTGAAGACAGCCTACCCCACCGGAACCGATGAAGAAGTACGTTTTCAACAGATGTCTCATTTTATATCATATCTGTGTGTATGTACTATGTCAAAGCTCTACTCCATGTGCTCTGTTATCAACCAGAGGGTTTACTAATGCCTATTTTATTTGACTTTGGAACTGATTCTTCATAAATAGATTGTCATACACTTTATTCACTTGTCTTTCTACCTCAAAGAGGCCTTGGCGTTTGACAACATAACTAACTAATATGTAATAATAGGGAAAGTCAAAAAGAAACGTGATGCAGTGAAGGTAGTTACCATATTTGTTTTGAGTATTAACAAAAGACTCATGTAAGATTATTATGCTCACGTAGTCAGATATACTGACGTTAAAGTTCAAACGACAGCGATGAAACAACGTGGGAAAAGTTACCTGGGCACGCTGCTCCCAACAATAATCCTCCCCTCTACTTGCAGTGACGCTTTCTGGCCTGGAGGTGTCGCTGATAAACGCTGTGTTCACTCTGGGACTTTAATTAACACTGTCAACAGAATCAGCAGAAAAATGACTAGTGCTCTTTGATGTGGGATAAGAAGAGCATCTTGAATGTTTTCTCTTCTATGTTTTGGATCTTATACATTCTTTCCTTTTTTCTTCTCTTTGTCAGCTGATACCAAAGATAACAAGAAACTACCTCAAAGAAGGATTCATGGAAAAGACAGGACCATTGGTAGGTCGATACAGGGAGAAACAGTCAATGTTATATATGTGATTTGTAAATGAGACAGTATTATCAATACTTAACAGCTACTGTGACTTATGTCAAGTCAAGTTGAGTTTATTGTCATTTCAACCGTACATGTAGCACATACATTTACATGCATCAATGTGTTGATGAAGATATGCTTTGGGTGCTTTTAGAGTTGAATGAGTGTCTGTTGGCCCTATAGGACTGTATTGGAGCCACGCTCTCCAGGCAAGTAAGACGTCAGTAGCTCTAGTGAAGCAGTTGACTTGTTGATTTTTGGTAGCGATTCAGTCGGTATGATGCAAAAAAAAAATAAGGGCCCAGGTGGAAAATGGCCACAGTAGTGCTTTAAACAAAGGTTCAATATATTAAATATGTTTTCAACAGCAAAGGGAGCCATTCAAAAAGAGATGGTTCATCTTGGACTCTCAGGACAGGAAGTTGCTTTACTTCAAAGGCCAGCTGGTGAGGACAAAAACCCTCTTGTCACTCCATGTTGCCTACTGCTATACCTAACAAATCTGTTTGGTATTCTTAACTAACATTTTGTGTGTGTGTGTGTGTGGTGTGTTTATGTGCTTTCATTATTGTGAATGTAGGATGCTGAAGAGTTAGGGGCCGTTTTCATCGGCACAGAGGGCAACGGTTACTCGGTGAAGGAGTGCGTCCCAAAGAGTGCTCGGGGAAACAAGTGGAAGTGTGGTGTCTCAATGGAGACCCCAGGCCGGCAGTTTGTCTTCATGTGCGAGCAGGAGAGGGAGCAGAGGGAGTGGCTGGAGGCCCTGAGACAGGTCCTCTCCAGGCCGATGGCACCTCAGGACTATACCAGTAAGCAAGGCCACAAAATAGCGCACAGATATTATGCACAAGCCCGTCAACATCGCTGCACAGTGAACGGTGCTAGTTGTCGCTATCGGGTGAAAACCTGGACCACCATGCTTAGTTGAGGGTTTTCTCAACCCCATAGAAAACCATGGAATCCTTCAACTGAAGTGAAAACATGAAAATGACCTTTCACGTGACAACCGCGTGATATTCCTGTATTCATGCGTGTTTATGTTAGCACAAACAGGTACACACATACGCAGAGCCAAAGAGGATTGTCATATTCAAGAAAATACCTTGGGCATAGATAACGACGACTGTCTAACACTTGTGTCTCATTCCAGCTGAAGCCAACTTTAGGAGGAAAAGATAAACTACAGAGGGGGCGTGGCAACAGAGAATGATAGTGAGTGAGTGGACTGCAGCGTTTGAAAACCCAAGTGACTGGACTCCTGCAACACAGATGAACAGTGACCTGTCACCGCGGCACTGTTTCTCCCAGTACTGACTGGCCCCACTACATCACAGCAAAGCAGCGTGATCCACTCATAACAACTGACATGGATCTGATGCTAAATGTCAGACTGGGTTTAGAGGTAAACCACAGTACAGTACCCAACACCAAAGTTGCTGTGCTCAAGGGAAAATTACACCAAATCCCATCATCAAAACACAACATTTGTTATTAGATGGCAGTTTGACACTTCAGAAAATACTGTATCATAATTTTGTAACATTCATACTAGGAACAATAAAGTACTCCCACATCATTGGACTAGTCTTGTAATGGGGTAATAGGAGATAGCTTATCACTGCATAGCATCTATTTTTTTACACAGTTTCTTGGTTATGGTATTTTTATTTTCTTAATCATTAAACTGATGATGGAATAAGTAGTGAACTTGTTTTATAATGACACTGCAAAGAAAAATAAATTGACTATTTTTGAACAATTCATATAGTTCTATGCATACATGACAAGGGCATCTTGGGTCATAATCACAGTGACACCAACCAAATGTTCCCAAACACTTTAGTTCAAATAAAATAAACACATGTAGTGCTGGAGAAAATGTCATTCCTTGTGATCTTGTGATGAAAACAATCTCTGGAACTATCACTGAAAATAATTTTATAGTGTACTATTTTATAAATAGCTTATAACAATTTAACATGGAGACTGGGAAGTTTAGAAACAGGAACTATTTCTTTAAAATAAGCAGTGACAAATGTGCTTCTTGGCCTGACAAGACTACATGCAGTTATATATATATATATATATTTTATTTTTAGCCTAATGAAACAACACAACAGGCTGCACAGTTAAGATAAGACACAGGTAGAAATAAAGCCTTCAACAACTTACTATTTAAATTTCAGTAATAATATTACAGTTATCAATCAGAGAAATAAACCGTTACTATTCACCCCTTCGTATCACATTTAAGTTTAATTAGACAATCTCCCTCTTAGATTTGTTTTTGTCATAACTAAAGGACACGTTGCACGCCACACACTTGGATTGTAGATGGATACATCTGGAAATAATCCCACTCATTTTGTCAAGAAGAAAAACGACACAGACCCCTGCACAGAAACACCATCAGTGTTAATTTAACTCTGAAGGTATTAAACTGACACTAAGGACTCAATTATCTCAATTGGTGGTGGTGATTTTCTGGCAAAGTACTCTTACTATAATTAAATAAATATAACTGACCTAACACACTTTTTTTTGTTATTCATTCAAACATTATTTCCAACAAACTTATTTTTAGGATGCCACATCTCATAGCCCTATCCATCCCTCCAATGTTCTCCCAGCGTTTCACCCACCCCCTCTCCTCCTGGCACTCCTCCCAAATCTCTGTCCATTTCCCAGTCCCCTAGCCTCTCCTCCCTTTTTTCCTCTATTGGGGGGCCACCTCCTGTGTCTCCCTCTCCTAGCCGTCCCTGCTACCCTTCTGTTCCGGAGTCCTACGATTGTAATTTCTGGGTAACTGATTGGGGAAAAACCATTATGTTATATACAGTTTTATAGGGTTAATGAAATATTTTAGTGTCCTGATCGCTCATAATTTATACCACTGCAGTTCCTTACTTTGACGCCAGAGAGCAGTATAATGCGTTTTACGGTGTCAAAGCGAAGTTTGCCTTTTACGGCTCGCCGTAGTTGCCGGGTAGTGGAGGTCAGGCGTGCTCTTGAAACATCTACTACGAAATGTCATGGAAGTGCCGAAAATCGAGTGATTAACATTTTATCTTATAAATATGTCTCACGAACGAATGTTTACATCGCATTACTGCTGAGCGGAGAAGTCCCAAGATTAGAGGAAACGAGGAAAAAACACAAAGGAACACAGAACTTGATCCGTCCGTTTTGTCCTACAAGGCGCGGACGGTTTGACAGCGCCAGGACCTCAGTGCGCAGGCCTGACGTTAGAGAGACTACCGGAGGACGGCATCCGGAGGATAGATGAAACATTAAAGACTCTGTTTCTGGATAAAGAAGCAAACTCAAACATGAGAAAAGACGTGAGGATATTGCTCGTAGGGGAACGTAAGTTGCAGGTTCCTCAAACCTCCAGTCAGCTGAATGGGTTATTAGCTAGTCTGCTAGCAAGGACGCTAGTAGCTATCGCTAGCATTTGGGTTTTAGCAGATGCAATTAATGAATGTGTTATACAGTGAGCAATTACACTTGTATGCAGTGAGGTGTTATGAAATGCAACGACTGTCATGGCTGATCATGCCGCAATGTGTTGGAATAAACCCCCGGCTCTCTGCTGTTGATATTCACATTTACAAATACTCAACGTTTTAAGATGTCAGTGACTTCTCATGATAAGTGTTGGTTCCCGTCTACTGCCATGTTATGTTACTGCATCTACTAACGTACTACCATTACACAGTAGTGGTAAGACATAATCACTAGACAGGGCTACCTCGTTGCATGCTTACAACTGCATTGTGACCGTATTGTCACGTGTAAATGGATCAGTCTCACATGTTTTGAAATTAATTTCATTTCCCAACAGGAATATCAATTTTGGCATTGTTCCTTATTATCCCTTTTGTTTCTCACTTTCCCACTGGAGCTATTGTCATAAATGTTGTCCTATAGAATATGAATTCACCTGTGAATGAGGGCAAAATCGCGCCAAGAAGGCAACAGATCTCTCAATAGATCTGTTTTCTTTTAAGCATATGTTTGTCAGTACTATTTATATTTCAGTTGTGGAAGTTGTGTGATGCTGTGTGGCCTGAACGCCCCACCACTACTGATAAATATAGGGGATGCACTGAAACAGACAGAATAATCCTAGGCTTGTTGTAGGAATTCTGTATTTCCCTGTGCAAAAAGGGGAAACCCTGAAGAGGCACAGAGATAACTGCTATATACTTACTAGTGTCAAAGTTTAGTCTTCAACAAAGGCCACTCTTGAATGAAAGAGAATTAACTCCTAGATCAACCTGCCCACCACAGGCTTAATTGCAGGCAACCCCTTGCTTGTGTTGTGGCCTCAGTCATGTGCTGGACTTCAACAAGCCAGCATGGTGACACTTGGCTACAGCTCATAACTCCCTCTGTCTCCAGCTGCTTTTATCTGTGCCCTGTCACTCAACACAATATTAAGCAATAAGAATGCAAGGTCAGTTGTTAATGTCCCATGCTCTATAAAACATTGATATCACTTGCAATAAAAATGATGGCCTAAGTCCAGTTTCTCCTTTGTCCATGCAGCCAAGGTGGGGAAGACATCCCTGATCATGTCTCTGGTCAGCGAGGAGTTTCCTGATGAGGTATGTATCAACAGGTTATCAGACTGATAGATGTGGTAGACGATGAACCCATGTAAATGTTTTTATTGATCCAGTAATGGCTTTGAAATGTGTGTATGATCAGTCTGTCTATATGGGCATGATTCGCTGTGAATTTCAGCACCCTACTGTAATATGTACACTTTCACCCTGATGGTGTATTTTGGTACGCCAGTTAGCATTTATGGCTGCTTTCATAAAGAATTTCTAATTGCCAAAATCATAAGCAATGCAGGGAAACATTTCTTTTATCCCATTCTCCATCCTATGTGTTTTACCGAAAAAAAATACTGGTAACATCTCCAATGTCATTCAATTTGATGTTTCTAGCGTCACACATTGAACGATGCACCTCATTTGTCATCTATATTACTGCTACTGTAGGCTTAAATGAAAATGACGACTGCTTGTTTGTTTTCTAAATAATACTGTATATAATTTAAGCTTATGATCATTTAAAAGTCTCACTGTGTCACCTCTAATAGTTATTGAGGCCTGCTTATGTTGTGAGTGGTTCTGACCATTGTCTTGTGTGTTGCAGGTTCCCCTGCGGGCTGAGGAGATCACCATCCCAGCCGATGTCACCCCAGAGAGGGTCCCTACCCACATAGTGGACTATTCAGGTAACACATCCCCTCACTGCTTCAATACAGTCTTGAAAAGTGAAAGTGAACATACATTTGATCATGACATGTTCACTTTCACTTTTCAAGACTGTATTTTGGATCACAACACACACTATCACATCGCAACATGATTCCTTTGAAAGAGGATAAACAATAATATTGAGTTACTGCCCAGCGCTAGTAGGATGGATACAGATACACCTCAGTGGAGTGAATATGAGGATGAAGACCGCATGTGAATTCCTTCAGAATGAAATTGATAGAAAAGTTGGTCATTGTTCACTGATGTGCCTTTTTACACCTCAGAGGCAGAACAGTCGGACGAGCAGCTGTATCAAGAAATATCCAAGGTTGGTTGGACTTTATTCTGACCCTACCCCAGTCCCAAAAGCAAAGATTGTTTTTATGTACATACTGTCTGAGCTAACATTGCGATTTTTCTCTACAGGCAAATGTTATCTGCATAGTCTATTCAGTCAACAATAAGAAGTCTATTGAGAAGGTGAGCACGGCAGAGTTAACCAGTTATACTATTTTAAGTTTTAACTACACTGTGTCCCGACGTTGAATCGCTTCTTGTCATATTAAATTACAGAAAATATGTGTATGTTTTTTTTTATAAATATCTGCCCCGCTACAGTGTTTGATGTTGTGCTTTCTCACTCCCCTAGGTGACAAGCCATTGGATTCCCCTCATAAATGACAGGACAGACAAGGATAGCAGGTGGGTTCATGTC
>CABFOQ010036497.1:10348-22660 GCA_900660455.1 Gephyroberyx darwinii | reverse complement strand
CCAAAATAAAAAAGTGTCTTCGTTTAAAGAATAGTTTATTGTTATTTTCATTGTTTCATATTGCATATTTACCTAAAGGGATTCTTAGCAGAGTGTGTGTGTGTGTGTGTGTGTGTGTGTGTGTGTGTGTGTGTGTGTGTGTGTGTGTGTGTGTGTGTGTGTGTGTGTGTGTGTGTATACACGCATTCTTGTGTGTGTCTCTCTGCAGCCACGTCCGTCTCCGCTGCATGTGCGGCTGCAACAGGTGCAGCTATTGCCTGTGTCAGAACCTCCTCAAGTTGGAGCTGCTGCGCAGCATTAAGGCCCAGCTCGGCAGGGTCGTTTTCAACAGGTTCATCATCCATAGAATAAGCTCTAGTAGTTACTCACTCCTCTCTCTGCCTCCGTAGATAGGCTCTTTAACCCAAGCTCTCTGGTGAAGGCTACTTTCCTTCAATGCTGGCCATTGATCGGGTTTACATTGCATATCCACCATGAGGAAAGGGAATATTCATAGATGGATTTTACTTGAAATTGATTGTGTGTTTTTGATATAATGTAATAATAATTTGATACTTTCATGGCCATCGGGCAAATTCTGTTTTCGCTTGCTGCCCTCTAGGGAGATCAGAGCACAGACTGAGTGGACACAGTGACTTGCTCAAGGATACGCAAGGCAGATGCTTGCTGACGTAGGGCTTGATCTCAGGTTGTCCGGTTGATGGATAGTCTGTCTAACCACTAGACCACCCTGCTGCTCTAAAGGTTGTTTCAGCTTGATTGTTTTTGTGAATAAGAGGAGAAACAGAACTCAATTTCTTTGGAAAGATCTTTGAGAGCCTGATTGATGCATTGCTTCACAACCAGACCAAATGCGAACTGAGACTCCATTCACGTTTGCATCATATGGTAAAAGAGCCCAGCAGCTAGGTTAGGTTGTGATGACGTGTCTTGGTCTCTGCTCCAGCTCCACCCGGCCCACCTCCGCTCTGTACAGCCTGACACAACGGAGTGTGACCAAACTCTCTGCCATGCTGTGCCAGCTAACACCTAGGCTACTAGCCAGGGAGGTAACAGTGTGTGGGATTGCTTTGGAATCTGCCTGAATTGTGCATGATGTCTCAAATTAATTGCAATACTGACTCCAATATTGATCACATATATGCCAGCAAGCCTTGAAATTGGAATGCAATTGTTGAGAATGAAGCATAACATTTCCTTTCTATTATGAGGAATAGATAGGAATAGATGCACCTTTCTGCATAGGTCTAGAAAGTCTGGAGAAGCACTGAAAAATTATTTTATTTAATCATTTCTGGGTCTTGAAAATCTCCTCAAAAGAGAGATTTTGATGTTCAGCCCTGATGCACATATGACCACAGATCAGTTACATTTTCAGACCCACAGTCATTTCACCTAGTGCGATAGTTGGCGTTGTATACAATCATCTTATGCTTCAGTGTAATTTGCCACTGTCAGAAACGTACCACAGATACAGACCAAATATCAAATCCAGTCAAGAATTTATAAAATGGAAACTGTACTGAAGCTGTAGCTAGTAAAGCTGATCATGGAGAGTACCCTGGTTGGTGCGTACTTAGTTCACGTCTAGATTGGTGTTTGCTCCTTCCTGTCATGTGGGGTGGATATGCAAAGTGTAAATCTTGACTAATAAGCATATCATCGTGAATGAGCGAAGCACAACCACGCTCTAGCTGGGCTTGTGTTTCACTACATTTAAACTGAAAACCTCATTGAAGTCTGCATGTCTACGCATGTCTACATGTTTGGCAGAGTGATTTTATTTTTATCGCTTAAAACTATTACATTTCGTCTTGTCAATCTATTTCTCTTTGATATTGAATCAATTATCAAAGCATGCTTAATTGATTGTCTATGAAGTTTTCAGTCTGTTTTTGTCTTAGTTTTTCCCATTATTACTCCAAAGTCTACACCTACAAGAGAACTTTTATTTTGAAAAGCCATTGCCGTAGATGCCCCTCTTATTTCTGGGAAGAAAATGCAATGTGCATCTCAATTTCTGAGGATCGCTTACGTAGCTTACCTATTTTTAATGTCTTTATTGATCGGTTCTCTTGTGAGTTTAGGCTTGATGAATTAGTTTGCTGCTGCTTTGTGTTCATGTTTGAAATCAAAATGTTTTTCTTTGATGTTTAAATAGGTTTTACTGTACCTACCAATCACCCATTAATTTCATCCCGTTTTCCTATCTTGTACTGTTTCCTGTCCTTGTTTTTTCCCCCCTTCCACTCTATAGGTGTTCACACACATGTTTTTGGCTGCCCCTCTTTCTCTTCTTCTTGCATGTGTTCACCCTCTGCTGATCTGCCTGTTCTAATGTGTGCATGCCTCTCTTGTTTCAAACTCTCACTCTTTGGGTAACGTCAGGGATGCCTTAGTCCTTAGCGCAATATCACCATGTGTAGGCGGTAGGGAATACGTGTCTTCCTCCACACAGCACTCTGGTGTTTTGAACAGCCTGCAGCCTGGTGTTTTGAACAAAATGGGAAATGTTTATTGAACCCCAGTGCAGGGTTTGAATGGCTGTGTATGGTGTGGCATTGTGCTTGGGCAGTAGGGTTTGTTTGCTGGTTTTGGGATACAGTATATTAACCAGTGATTATTAGGCCAGCAACGGCTTCGGGGTGGATATTCATGGACCCAGGCATACCTAGATTAAGTGTTGTGTCCCATACCAATACCAGTACTAATACTAACTTTTGGTGATGCTTTTTTAACCTCTGGGAGTTGTTGATACCATTAATGCCATGTCACTAAACCAGGCAGTGGAAGGAGGAACACACACCACATTGACTACAGACTCTGTTCTCCCCCAACTGGGTTTGGCTGGTTGGATTTTACATTGTATGCATTTAGCTGACGCTCTTATTCAGAGCAACTTAAACTAGGTGCAGCAGTACAATAAGTCCAAATTCCTGTGCAAGGTTCAGAGCCACAGTACCCAGACAGTATTCCTGTGGTTCAGGAGATTTAAGAAAATTAGGATTTTTTAAAAATCGAAGCCAGTAAATATAGGTAAAGAGTCCCTTTTGTCTTGTTTTGGTTTGATTTGTTGCCTTGTGGCTCATATCCAAAAATCTTTACTAATGTGCAAGCCTTGTCCCTTACCCTGTCCAACAAAGCTGAACGGACTAAAACATTTATTTTCTAAAACTGGATAGGCCTATAATTTAAAGGCCAGCCCCCTTCTAATCCAAAAGCCAATTCACAGTAACGATGTTGTAGCTAGTAAATGATTGATGTCAAATGAGGTGTTCAAAAGTTCATGGATCAGTGACACAGAAAATAGGTAAAAAAGCAGGCAAGCAGAATTGGAGACAGATTAGAGTTGTATGTCAAAAAAAATCTGAAAAAAAGACATCTTTGAAATTCGTCTTTACCTGGTAGCCACGGTAACCACTCCATCAGATGCCATCTTCACATCTGGCTGCCATGCGGTGTGTACAGTCTGTATATGCGGTGTGTGTAGCCTTTCATTGTGTGCTGTGTGCAGTGCTATCTGAACGTGTTTGGTTGCAGTCATGGTTTGAGTTTGGGTGGAGGTTGAAGTTCCCTACTGCATTTTTGTGCGCGTGTGTGTGTGTGTGCGCGTGTGTGTGTGCGTGTGTGTGTGTGTGTAAGGCTGGTGGGCTGGGTGGAGGGTGTGGGGGCCTACCTGCTAGCTGAGGAGGATTGCATCCTGGTGCAGCAGGTTACAGCTGTCTCCAATGTGGAGGAGTCCATCTATATGGAGGCCTCTGCTGCTGAACAACTAGTGTCCTCAGACAGGTAAAGGCAGAAACAACCTTCAGGGGGAGAAAGGTGTGTGTACATTTGTATAAGTGGATAGATGGATGAGCACACTTCATTACGGCACATACATTGCCCCGTTGTTTTATATTGCCATTGCCCTGATGTTCAACGTTTTGAGGTGCTCATGCCTGCAGGCGTGGCTCATACACCAGAACATGTTTACCAGTGTTGTCATTTGTGTCCAGAGGGGTTGTGGAGAGGCTAAGTGTAGTCTTTGTGGGTAAAGATGGAGTTATGGTTGGTGGGTAGGATATAGGTCTAGGTCTCTCTTTCCAGCAGAGTGCACAGGGGTGACCTGGGTTGGAGGAAGAGGCGATTCAGGAGGGTTTCTCTGCTGATCCTGCCAGAGAGTACCAGGCTTCTGTTGTGGGTTGTATGCCTCACGGCAGCTGGATTTGTATTTGTTTGGCATGAGATGGTAGGAAACATTACCTGATTTCAATACCCCATTAGTTCAAAAGGTTACCTCTGGTTTCGTGCCTCTCAGTGCACGTTAGGACAGGCTCCATGCTGCTTCTCATAGTTTGACACCACTCCTTATCTTCACCCAACTGCTTTGTTTGATCCTGTCCCCTAAACCTAACCAAATGACAAAATAAAGCATGTGCTGCTGTTCCAAGCTGGCATCACAGAGACGACTATTTTTATACCTCAACAGCAGGGTGCCGTGATTCAGGGGAAATAGGCTCAGCTGTTAGTGCCTCTTTGTTTATGGCTAAGTTTGAGGAAGTTTCCATCTGAGAGAGATCTTTGTTTTGTCATTTGGCAACTGATCCCAATGTGATATTAGAAATGAAAAAGGTGATATTGTGTTCACATGCTCTCCCTTCTGCTCCATCTTTTTTCCACCTCACTCAATTGGTGTCTTTCTCCTCTCCCACAGGCACATGGCTCAGGCGGACCTGAAGAACTCAACATTCTGGCTGAGAGCGAGTGTCGGTGCCACAGTATTTGCCGTGCTGGGCTTCGCCATGTACAGAGCACTTCTCAAGCAGCGATGATCAGTCAATCGAGAGCATGCAACAGCTATTTCCTCCCCAAGCCCCCCACCCTCTCCATTCCCTCTGTCCACTATGCCTCGCCCCTCCTACCTGCAGCACTAAAAGACCACCCAACCAACCAGCTAGGCCCATTGCCTCAGCCCCACAATCCTCTTCTCCTCCCACGCAATACAGGCCAGAACAAACGAGAGTGAAACAATAGATGCATTTTATATATATATTTGAAAATGAAGAGTGTCATTCTTTTGCAACTCAATATTTGTTTGTCGTTTGAGGGTGGGGGTGGGGGGGTGCAGTATTTTGAAATATCACGTGTTCATCAGTCAAATCTAACTGCAGGCATTCTGGGATATATTGGTATAGTTAAGTCCAGGTCAGACAATAGTAGTCACTGGATGTTTTTAACAGATGGTTGTCTTCTTTTTCTCAGGTCAGTATTATTAGTTAGACGGTGGGCGGCCAGAGAACGAGAAGAGGCAGCCCTATACAGAAACACCACAAAGGGACTTAAAACAAGCTGTTTATAGATGTATATACAGTATATATGTATTGCTTGGGTGTTTTAGGGTTGGACCCCAGATGAGATCACATGCCAGGAGAGCTTGCCACAGCGAGTAGAGTGCAGCTCTCCAAACCACATACTGGAGGTGTTACGAAAACAAAGCCACTTCTAGCACCAGAGAGGTCATGGTTGTTGTTTTTTTTCCGTTTGTGTTAATTTATTAACCTGTTTTGTTTTTTTCTTGTCTGTTTTGAGTGGTTTACTCAGCACCGCATGAAACGGATAGAGGGATTTACATTTTTCATGTATTTTTGTATTTAGTATTAAAGCTGTCATCATGGTGTACATCATGACTTTCTGCTCCCATTTTATTTTTCTGGTTTTCAAATAGAGCTTCGTCCCTCATATTATATTTTTATGAAGTTAGAAACACCACAGAGTTAGAGATTATGCTATTAACAACAGCCATTCAGTGCACCTCTCCCACCTTAAAACTATGGAAATGTTTCTTCTCATTGACTTTTCCAGCATTTACAATAAAGAACTGTATGATCTGGCATGTCCTCGTGTGTTATTGTCGTGAAATGACCGCTATTAAACATGGAGAATGAGGTTGAAACGGTTTGTTTTATCTACAATGAAGGACATGAACACCCACTGGTGATAATATTTTCTGTTTCCCTGAGCAGAACATTACGTAACACCAGTTCTATCAAAAACCTGCTTGTTTTTGAGGTCCCGTTTTCAGTGGCTTCATGCTCGTGGCATCACCGAAAACTCAAGTTAACTCTCAGGGTGTAGAACTGTGTGTCCTGTGGACCAGAATAGAGAAGTGAGTAAGTGATGTTGCTGTGAAACATTTACTCTCAGGCTGTTTGAGGAGGAAGTCACACCACATACACAGGTAGACAGAATTAAAACTAGCCAAACGCTAAACTTGCCACCTTCTATCGGCCAACATGTCAACAGATGGGACTGTGTTACTGTTCGAGGGCTTCCTGAAGAAAAGAAAAGATACTATGGTAAGAGATGTGGAATCAAAACTGTTGGTAATTAGACCTGTGTGGAAGTATGTTTAACTGTTGATCAAAATGTCTTGGGATCTGTCTATCTGTCCATCTATCTTATCTATCTATTATCTATCTTATCTATCTATCTATCTATCTATCTAATCTATCTATCTACTTTAGAAAATGAGGTGGGCAACATATTGGTTCAGGCTCCAAAACACAACCTTGTTCTTCTACACTAAGAAGGGTGGCAGCGCTGTAAGTAGAAACTGGCTGTGATGGAAAGTACCTTGATCTTAACGCTGATGAAATACATAGTGAATCTTTCAAGATCCTGAATAGTCTTTTTTTTAAAAAATTTTATGGGTCCAGTTCCCACCTAGTTATCTTGCTTGTGGCACCGGTTGCCATATCAGTCTGTCAGTGCTAGGAGAAATTGATTTGGGCAGTGCCTAGTTATCGTTTTATGAGAGATTATTATGATGACGTTATTCTGCTCTCTTCACAGTCACACCTGAGAGGCCTGTATTACATTTACACTGTGAGTCCACCACCAATCATTACACTATTTCTGCTATATGCTATACTCTATAGCAGAACGTCTATTGTCTGTAGTGATTTTCTTTTATCAGACGTTATGCGCCATATTTTCAAAGCCTTTGACTGACGCAATACATACGACTGATCTACATGAGTCCACTTCTGCGGCAGGTACAGTCGGTGCGAGAGGTCCAGAGGGAGAACTACAAGAACTTTGTGTTTGAGATCACCATGACCAACGGCAAGAGAAAAGTGCTGGTGAGTCACTTCTGTTTGACAGTGAACCACGGGTAGTGAGTGTGTGGGCGGTCTGGTTTCAGAATGGCAACTATACTGGTCTGCCCAACCCTAACCCCTCCTTGACTATGCTGTGCATTCAAACCATAGTGTGTGTGTGTGTGTGTGCATGTGTGTGTAGGCAGCAGAGACGGCTGCTCTGAGGAAGGAGTGGATAGGAAACCTGTGGCGGTCCATGCATCTCTCTAGTTCTGGGGGCCTGAACCCTGGAAGCACAGAGTAAGTAGGTGGAAGATTATCCCATCGTGACAGAAAAAGGGTTAACATGTTATACTTGAAGTAAGCAGGATACGAAGTGCTGACACGCTTTTGGCTGATTTCTCCAGTCGCTCTCATGCTACTTAAACCAATGATCACGCACTTGTTCTGCTCTTCAGCCTGGATGTGTGTGAGCAGCGAGACAGATTACCCCCCTGCACAGACAGCTGCTCAGACTGTGACAGTGTGACGGGGTCGCTGGCTGGTCGGCCCCTCTCTTCCCCCGCCCATCCAGGCCTCAGCCGCCATGAGGACAGGAGCACCCTCTCCTCCCTCTCCTGCAGTGAGGAGCTGAACAGTGAAGAGGCCACCTACCAAAAGATACTGCCAGCCTGTAAGTACCCTCACCACACTGGTAAAGTTCCACTACTTCACCAGTGAAAGGTTTTAGTGTATATTTGTTCATTTTTGTAAAGATTTACATTTTTACGTTTACATTGTCGGCATTTAGCTGGTGTGCTTATCCAGGACGACTTACAATAAGTGCTATAAGATTAAATTCCTAGAGCACCAAAATAACAAGCAACAATTAGTAAGGAGTGTAGCGGTCAGGGCCTTAGTGTGCTGATATTTGCTTGTAACCACAGAATGAAGACGTAAGAGGGAATCAGATAGGAAGAGAAATAATAGTTAAGTTGTTCATTCAAATGGTAATGTTTCTTGAATTGAGTTGTGAGAGTGACAACATGGGGCTGAACTACTCTGTTTTCAGGTGAAAGGCTCAACGGTGCTCATTGGTATGTGGAGGAGAGTCAAGAAGAGGATGACTATGATGTTTTACCACCTCGAAATAGTTAGTATCCTCTTCAAACTGACATTCACATGGCGTTTACAAAATGTAATGTAACAATGTAACGACTAAAAAATGTTAAATGTCCAAACTTTTTCCATCTCTTTAGCAATATATCAGACCAACCAGTCCTCAGAGAAGGACTCGGTTCAGGATGAGGACCTGTATGACGTCCCTCTCTCTAACAAAAGGGCTGCTGACCATCAGGGTGAGATGACATGTTTTGTTCAGTGCAGATGCAGTAGCTTTTATTTGCCTTGTTGTACCAGCATAAGATAAATGTTTCATTGTTTGGTGTGAATTTTACCCATTTCAGAGCACAGAGAAATGACAGAGAGCATCTATGATGTACCGAGCTCCCTTCTGAGGAAGATGTCTGATCATAGTCTTGGTAAATCTGGCTTCATGTGACTGAGACCGTCCTTGTTGTCATCAGGGGTCTCTCAGCAGCATTTGCAATAGATTCCTCTCATTGATTTGCCTCAAGCTCCACCTCCAACTATTGCTGTTTGTGGTTGCAGAGGACCAGCTGGAGGAGGGAGGAAGTCTACTGGAGGATATGATGGCAAGTTTAGGGGGACAAGCAGCGGGCTGGGGAATCGCTGCAGCCGCCTCTGAGGGACCATACATGCCTATGTATCTCTAGGACCAGAGACTCAAGTCTTTCCTCCCCTAATAACTACCCCTTTGTTTGTAGGTGGGGTTTATTCAAAACAAACTATCTATGCAATCTGGTGTGATAGATATCATGTTCATTGACATTTTTCTATACAGAATCAGTGTTCATAATGTATGTCAACTTTCCTTTTCTATGCTACAGACAACATGAACATCCACTGACAATAAAGAGGATCAATAGTACTATTTATTTCAACTCCTATATACAAGACCAAGAACCACATATTCATTTATAACATTATATACTGCACTGTACAGAGCCAAGAAATGTACGCACAAAAGTCCGTCACAGTATGATTCTCTATAGCAAACTGACTCACCTACATGTCACTTGGTTCACAGTTCAAAGTACATACCACCAACATCAGTATTGCTTTATTATACACTTTGGACTGGTTTCACTGGAATGGTCCAAGTCTACTTTATTAGTCGATTGTGTGTAAAAAAAAAAAAAAAGATCCATGATGATAGGAAAATATGCATGCCAAGATTTACTACTTTTTTTTTTTATTTTATTTTTTACATCTATTCTACACTTTGTCTTACTTTTTTTTTTTTTTTACAGGAGTTACTAAATCTAGTCAGATTGGTCTCATACGATACAGTGATGAAAGATGGGCATGTTTTTGTTGTCAGCGTGAACATTGGGCTGGTGAAGGCTGTGAAGACGACGTCTGTAAACCTAGCATACACTTCATATCCAAAAATTACACTATATCTACAACACTGCATTCCCACACAAGGACTGAATAGACTATATAATCACTTGATAGACAAAGATAGCAGTTCTCATATGAGGAAAATATAGTAGTGCAGTTATTGGGTTGAAGTTTAAGCAGAAACTATGTAGCTATGTAACAAAAGCATTCGATAAAAGTGATTTGTGCATTCTCAAACATGTTTCTCTTCAAAAGGAAAAAAAAATACAAAACAACAATAAAAGACAACCTGGACATCAAAATAAAGCAGAAAAACCCATTGATAATTCCATTGTTTAGAGTCAGGATGGGCAGTAATGAGTAACCCAGGTTCGGATCAATTAAAGTGTTGCAGTTTAGCAACCAAGTAGTAATCATTTTTGGTTCATAGTGTTAACACTGGTTTCTAACTCACAAAGGGACAACATAATAACAGTAGTATATAGTGCGAAGTTACACAATATTGGGGAAAGTGCCAGACACAGGAACACAATGTTATATTGATTGTAGAAAGGGTGCTCCAGTTGGTAGGCTACACTTAGTCTAAATCAAAACCTAGATCTAAACTGATTTCAGCACTGAAGTCAGATGGGTATCTGTCAATTCACCTCTCGTCAAAAAGGGATAAACAGAGTTTGTTTTCCAATAATCCTAAAATACATTTCATTCTCATCTTCAATTAACAACTAACCTGGCAGGGTGTAATTGTTAAGATCAAGATCAGATACAGGGAGGTTGTTGAATCAGTAAACTATGTCAAACAACCAAACAAGAAAGACATATTTAGGAGGGAGTCAAGCTTTGAGACTGGGTTGTTTTACAGTACATCTCCACAGGCCTGCCATCATCACCCTCCTAGCTGGGCATCAGTACCAGCCAGGGCAGGAAACTAATGTTTTTATCCACCTGCGATAATGGCTGTTGGATTAAAAATTGCCCCAGCCACTTAAACTTTTACCTGCCAAATGAATATCTAAAGTAGAATGTAATATTTTGTTCAGAAGGATGGTTAGTTATCTGCCAAGTGGCTGGTAGAGTAGACAATCTTACAAGCCACAGCCAAAGTATAAAAGGTACCACAATTTGACGGGTGGTTAGTGTGAATTTCCCACCCTGGTACCAGTTTTGTGATGCAATCAGGCCTGGTCCTGGGATTGTTCCTTGATGAACTCCTCCAGGACGGTGATGATGCTGCAGGCTTCGGGCAGGTCGCTGTGCTCCGCCCTGGCGTTCTGCAGCAACACGTCCCCATTTCCGCAGCCCTGTAGGAACTGGCAGCAGCGGAACAGGGCGTAGTGACTCATCTCTGCTTGCCGCACAAAGCGCTTTAGGCTGTTCATGTCCTGGATGGCCTGCAGAGTGGCAGCGGGGGTTTATGGAGAAAATAAAACAATAAGGAAAATGTCACAATAAAGGAGAGAGCCAGTGGGAGAGAGCGTCTTCAAACACAGCAAGATAAAAAAAATAGTGATATATCCATCAAGAGTCAAAAGTCAATGTGTCCGTGAGTGTTTTCTCACCTTTAGTTTGAAGTTCTCCAGGATCTGTCTGAGCAGGAAAGGATTACAGCGCTCTGCTGCATTTAGGAATGCCTGAATCCAGTCATCACAGAAACGATTACTGACTGGGGGAAGAAAACATCTGTTAGACTATTGGGTTTTGTAAGATTTGTGGTACAGAGTAAAAAAAACTGTCCTTCCATTTCAGACCTAAATCGGTGTGTGAGGGTATGTCTCAGAGTACCACCTACCAGTGTTGGAGAGTGTTGGTGGGCTAGTGGAGCAGTCTATGATCAGGTCAGAGTGCGTGTCCTCGGAGATGGCATTACATAGAGAGGCAGTAGTAGTGTCTTGCTGAGACAGACCCTGCAAACTGGCTGCTTTGATGAACCTGAAACACAACGGGAATATACTGCTCTTTTAGCAGTCCTAGGATTTGGTAATGCAGTATTGTAAGGACAAGTACCGTAAAATAACTCACCTCGATACGTCAGCCTTTGTCCTCTCGTCTGAATTGATGACCTCCACATGTGTGTGACTCAGAGCCTGGATACAGAACGCTTAGTGGTTGCAATGTATTGTTCTGGGAATATTTTTATGTCTCTCACACAAACAGAAGTTGAGTAATATAAAAATAAGTGAACTGGATCAAAGTATGCACGGGTAATGTTTCACCGCATGGCGTAAATAGACCTTTAAGTCGTCATTTTGGTAACAAATAGGTTTCTACCAAGCAAAAACCTCAATAGAATGACTATTCCTAAATGGTAGCAGGTCATGGTCATGATAGAATATTCTACATGTGAAAAGTGACTCACCGCATGCAGCAGGAAGCTGATGCTGCTATGGACCAGCTGCACCACCCGATAAATATGCATCACAGACTCCTCGTACCACCGGCTCAGATATGGACGCACCTCCGTCTCCAGGTTCTGCAGCTGAGGCACACATGGAGGGACAGAAAACAATCTTACATCAACAATACTATGATATATACAGCCTGTTTCAAAAGTAGGTATACATTTTTATATACATTATTCTAGATGTATAATTTGTAGTATTAATAAATGCTAAATAAGTTTAAAATGACTGAGATCATACTGTTTTGTTATACATTATTATTTAAAATTGTATAACTACTTTTGAGACACCCAGTGTGTGTGTGTGTGTGTGTGTGTGTGTGTGTGTGTGTGTGTGTGTGTGTGTGTGTGTGTGTGTGTGTGTGT
>CABFOQ010036494.1:22113-39662 GCA_900660455.1 Gephyroberyx darwinii | reverse complement strand
CCATCTCCTCCCTCTTTAGCATCCACTCTATGCCATCCCTCATCCTCTTGCCACCTGCTCCATCTTCCTCCTCTCTCGCTTCTCTCCTCCTCCTCCTCCCTCCTCATCCCTCCACCTGTCTGTGCAGTCAGACCAGAGGTTGTTTGTCTCCACAGGTGGAGGGTAGAGACTCCACACTGGCTTTGTAGATGGGCTTCTTCTGGGAATGGTCATCGCTGGAGAAACACAGAGAAGCATGATTATTACTATACCAACATCCCAGCGGGCACTGGAAAAGTATATGTGAGGAGATTACAGAGCAGAACCGAGTGATTGACTCAAAGCTGCCCTCTAACATGAGAGTATCTCGTTCTCTGTTTCTCTCTCTGCCTCCCTATGTACACACACACACACACACACACAGATACATTAACAGGGCAGCACAAATGCACAGATGTCTAGTGACATTTCCAAAGATTTAATTGGTTCTGCTACACCACCACAGACATGCAGGAGTCATGGCTGAAGCAGCCTCCTATGGAAACACTGGGACGACTAATGTTTTCAGCCCATGCGGATAAGAAGCTAATGAGCAAAGCTGTATAGGGTCAGAGTGCACAATTAACATGCTGTTGGCATACAAATTTAACGGGAATTTCACTAATGTAATTACCATTGCTGCAGCCCCTTTTTTTAGGCTTTCAGAATCACAGCATTAAATCTGGCGCTATTAGCCCGGGCGTTTTCGACAGGCAGTGAGTGTGTGGAAAACACATGGGAGAGGAGGGGTCACAGAGGAGATCAAGGATGGGGTGAAGTCGGTCAGACCCGACCAGACAGGCAGTAAGTCATGTTCAAGATGGATTATGCCCTTAAAAGCACACACAGGAGACGGTCTGCACATGCACACAAGGGTCCTCGGTAAACACACAACACACACAAACACACAGTGAAGTATTTCTGACACTATACATGCACACAAATGAGCAAGTGCAGGTACGCGCACACACACCGAGCTCTGGCAAACACAAACAGGCACACACACAAACACTGTAAAAGGAATGGCCTTGGTGCTATCACACAAGTCAGAGTGAAATATTGCAGCAATAGCCATATAATATATAGACAAACTGCAGAATGAGAGACTGGGGCTGAGTTAGCGAAAACGAGAAAGTGAGAGTGCATAAAGCATTATGAACAATCAAATGAACAAACACACACACGCACACACACGCGCACGCGCAGGTATTACCCGAGAAATGAACACAATTTGAGACGCAGATCACATTTAAAGAGCAAAAGCTGCTCAGAGGAAAACTGACATAAACACACAAGCAGTCCGTTCTTACATGGGTCCCTTGCTGGTCTTGGTCTGCTTGGCCCTGCGGCACAGGAACACGCTCATGGAGAGGATGAGCACCAAGAAAGCCGCAACCGCCGCTGAGGTCATCAGTATGAGACGGCCATTACTGGACTCGTACCAGGGGGCGTCCTCTGTGGGACAGATCAGACAGACATGAAGGGAAACACCAGCGTCACACAGAATCTGAAATCAGCAAAACGATGACACTTCCGTTTCCCCCTTCAGGCAAGGTTTCTGAACGCGACACGCCGTTTGATTTTGTTGCCTTTAGTTCAGAAAGTTGCATTGTTACATAAATGATTTCCATAAAGCCCAATTTGTACAAATTGATCCAAAAAAATGGATGATTCGCCTTCATACATGATTCTTTCCAACTATCCATGGGTTTTGAATGGATTTCATAGACCCTAGAGCCAGAGAGTTACTTTGAATGTAAGGGACCATGTAAACTAAAAATGAAGCTACGAGGTTTTTACCGGCAGTGACAAACAAGGGCTTTGTGTGTTCACAAACCTGACCCGATTCCTTGCTTGTTTTAACAGGCGCCCTGTGGTGGACATCTTGAAAGTTGGGAGCTATGCAGGTTAGCAACAGGGCTGTGTATTGAAGGCGTGTACTGCTGTTGTGGTGCAACTTCAAAGGGCCAAGGGACGTGCTCACACACACTACAAGGATGAGTGGATATTATTTCCAGTGTAGTAAGTTATTACCTTTTTAATAGTACATGTGCGTCCAAGCAGATACTAGAAGCCCTGAAGAGCTCAATGACCAATGAGTCAAACGCAGCGCTAATAAGATAACTTTAGCATAATAAATGACATGCATCAATCATGATTGGCTTAATTGCATTTTTAGAGGTTGCATAATTTCAATGATCGCAATCACAAGGCTTATGATTCATACTGGTGGATAGGACAGTGTTTAAAAACTGCCGGCCATTAACAGAGCAGTCATCTCACAGGTCACTGATAAAGATGATGAAGACAGATGAAGTGCTGTAAATTGGATTAGCTATAATATCGTAATGAAATTAGTTCTCCACAGTACAATCTTGACTTTTCTTAAGATGTAAGAGGGTTTTTCACTCATACACACGCCAAGACGTTCTGTCACTCTAGAGACTTCCACCTGGGGGTTTTGTCCCTACTGTCTTACAAAGAAAAGGGGCGGTTTTCTTTGGTTTTCTTGGTTTGGTTTAGGAATAAGAAGTAGTCATTCTGTAGATGTGATATCAAGTAAGTTAGTAGTTACTGCATTTTGCCTCTATAGGGCTCCATAGACAATCCTCTACATAGTGGGTGTACCATATTATGTGTATATTACATTATAAATGGAAGCCAAGAGAAACCATTTGTCTAAATAATGGGTGTCTGCAGATTTAAGTGCTATATTGTGTATATATTAGGATGTTAGATAACCCACCCCCCTACTGCCTATGAATCTAAATAGACCATATTATGTTCACATATTGCCTGTCAGGTGAAAACCTTGTAACTCCAATTCTGGTGATTTTCATGTTCTTCCTCTATGAAACTCAATAATGCATGGTCATCCACCTAAGATCGAGGCTGTTACCTGTGAACGCTGACATGTTGGATATAGATATAGATGTATACAGGCTAATGTAACCCATAGTGTATTTGTTTGCCTCTATGGCTAATTGCTCTTTGACTCTTACTGTATGAAAGTAAGTTGACTCTTAATGAGACCATACTGTCAGGGCACTAAATTAAAAAGGAGATATTTCCCCTCACGTTGTGAATATGCTCACCACAATCTTGAAACCCCCCCAATCACCCACCCTCAAGTCAACCTCTCAAACTACAACACTACTTAAACTCCAAGCTCAGCAAACCACTAAATCTGACCAGCTGTTCTCTAAATTTCACATCCTATTAGCTCATCCCTATTTAATTCTTACTTCTCTAGGACTGTGGTTCTTTAGCGAGCTCAGGTTTGCCTTGACATTTCTCTCAAATGAAAAGAAAATCAGTGGCCAAGAAAGAAAATGACACCAGCTTCTTTTATGTCTAATGAAATCATCCTCCTTCAAAGTCGATGCAATTCTGTCTTTGACCATTAGTTATTTGAAATGTGCTATCTCCTCTGGCATGATCTTACCAGTCTTTAATTGGCATTTCACAGGTAATTTCACTGCTGGCGTCTTTGTCACCTTGATATTTTCCATGTGTGAGGTTTTTTTTATAAGCTCATTGTATTTTCTTTGTCGCAGCGGCACAGTATTTCCTTTTCTTCTCTCTTTTATTGTTTGTATGTGCAGATAAATTAAACCTACAGTGGAAATTGTATTAAAGGCTCATTCATGCTTCACACAGAAACAAATGAGCTGGAGCGTACACGGTCAAGATCACGTAATTGCGGCTGTGACTGAATGCGTTGGCCGCATGGGGAATTCGAAATTTGAAACGACGTTGATGACGCCGCAATTACGTAAATGGCTGAATTGAAGAGGAACTGGAACCACGGGCTGATTACAATAGGGGTTTTTTTCTTGTTGGAGGATGTGGAGAGCTAAATTTCCCAACAGCACCACTAAATTACTGCAGCGTTCAGGCACACGGTCGTCATGAGAAGCACGGGAAGCATGAATAGCAAGGTACGGAGGTCGTGCGCATCTAGCCTCACAGAAAGCATGAACCATGCTCTGGACACCTCAGTCCCTACAACAAGTATTCCCTACCAGGCAGCACGGTGATGCTGATGGTCTGGGTCTTGGTGAGCGAGGCCACGGTGGGATGCTGGGCCTTGCAGGTGTACTGTCCTCCATCCAGTAGACCCACCTTCTTCAGCGTCAGCTTAGAGGAAGGCAGGATCCAGTCACCACCCTGAGAGAGAGAGAGAAAGACAGTTTAAGACAGAGAGCGGTGGTAAGAGAGAGCATAGGAGAGTGGCAAAGACAGGGGGGCAGAAAGTAGAATAATGGCTGGGTTTTCTGTGGCCCTAAGAGAGTCAACAAACTCCTACAAATAAAAATTGTGCATAGCTGAGAGCAAAAGGGAGATGGAGGATAGAGAAAAGATGGGGAGGGGAAAGAGACAGTCAGAGAGACGAATATGAAGAAACAGAGAGAGAGAAAAAGGGGGCAGAAAGTAGGAGATTTATTTTATTGTGGCCCTAAGAGACAGAGGAAAGAGGCAGACAGACAGAAAGCAAAACAGAAAGAGACAAGGAGAGAGAGACAGGGAGAAGGAGAGAGAGAAAGGGAGAAGGAAGGAGAAAGAGACAGAGAAATATCTGCTGGTGTCTGGCCCTCAGAGAACGGTCTCCAAAGTCCCAAATGAAGTGTATTTACCTGAGCAGTAATCCCATTGAATGAACATAAATCAACGCAAGTCAATAACCCAGATAAGGCCACCATCCGCACAGAACAGTACAGCAGCAACACACTGTTAACACAACACATAATGAGATGGCGAGGGAGCAGGAAGAATTGTTGACACAAAAATAGCAGCGCTATTATGAGATAGAGCCCGACATGGGAGGAAACAAATAATAGGCCAAACACAAGGATTGGAAAACAAACGAACGTGAAGGAGGGGGGGAAAAAAGACATTACACCATGCAAATGATTTGGCTCCTGGGAGCTGGCGGCTCCTGCCAAGAAAGTCCATTTCAATTTGAATGGATCTGAATTAAGAGGATTTCCCATAAAGGCCAGGTCTGGCCAAAGCTGCATTTTGTATGCAAATCCACTGGCGCCCCAAAGCAGCGGGCCGCTCTGCCTCTGTCCTGCTGTCATTACGGTGGGTCGGCGTGCCCACGGCGGCTGTCTGTCAAAACGGGACATGCTACAGCCATTTTCCTCCCCCTTATCCATCCCTGACATATGCAGAGGGCTCACACGCAGAGTTACACGCCTACACAGACATATACAAGTAGAAATGTATAAACGATCCACCTTATCTTCATTTTCCTGAGTATTTCATCCTTCTTATCCAGAGGTGTTATGATTTGTGTAAATATGGCGCCAGTGGACGGGCAGGTGACTCGTGTGTGCGTGGCGAGCAAAGCGACTGCACCATCCACCCGTCAGCCACGCTGCTTAAGAAGACATTACTTCGTCAAAGAGACAAAAAAAAAAATCTCATGGACAATGTATGATTGTATGAAGGACAAACTGTATTAGCTGTGTAAATTGTCCACTGAATTGGATTTGGACTTGTAAGCCCATTTAAAACCGGATTAGCGGTGACCCCTTAACAAGCATATTAACCCAGAGCCGACTTATCAAGGTGAATAACAAAAGAGGGGGAGCCAATTATGTCTCCCTTCTCCCAGGATACCTCTGCTGTTGCATTACATCATCACACCTGTAAACTGCTGGTGGTGATGATGATGATGATGATGATGATGATGATGCCCTGAAAGTGTAATACCGCTCTCCCACCACAAGGGCACAGTGTATCTCCCCTCTCATCACCTTCTCGCTCTACGTGCCTCTTGTAACTTTGGCATTTTATATTGAGAGGTCTTAATTTCCCTCGGTGAGGTTTGCTCAGCTTCAAGAAGAGTCCGGTGGAATAATTTGACACCGGTTAACCAAACACTAAAAAAAATCATTAGGAATCTATGCACATAATTGTTTTCAGGTTGACTGGCTCTTGTCTAGACCTCATTAAACTATTAATCCTCTGTAAGTGGGCAAGCTGCTATCCCCCAGCTAGCGGAGGGCCCAAGCCAGCGGTCCGCTTGAATACAGAGCACTCCTGCTATGGGAAACAAGTGGGGATGAGGAAGAGACAGGGTGAAGGAGAGAGTTAACAAAATAAATAGTGTGCTTGAACTGAGCTGAGAGAGGAGGGAAGGAACTAGAGAGAGAGAGAGAGAGAGAGCTCAGAGAATGATAAGAGTCCAATAGGAGACCTTTTCTCACCTCTTTTTGCCAGAAGTAGTCCGGCGTCTCCGAAGAGCTGGCAGAGCAATCCACCACCACGTCATCCCCTAGTGGCACCTGCAGGTCCTGCGTGGAGCCCAGGTAGCCCAGGTAGCGACTGAAGCCTGCCCTGTACAGCACTGGGGTTTCCAGGTCTACACAGCAGGCACACATGATCGGGCATTAATGAAACAGGGGACCTAACGCATGCCGTAGCTACCTCTTCAAGAAGTTGGGGCGTGACTGTGCATGTGTTTGCAGTGACAGCAGCCGGTAAACACTCGGATCTTTAAGTATATTTGAGCATATAGGCTCAAGTATGAATAGCCCCCAGTGGTGCAAACTCGAGCAAGCAATCAATAATAATGATAATAGGCTCATCTTATCAAAGTCTTTAGCGAGGCAGTGTTGTGAATAATGGCTCATTTTCTCGTCTATCTCAATAGATGGCCCACGTCCATCCTTCTCATGGCTTCTCTCTCTCCCTGACTCCCTCCCTTTGTCCATTCTAATCATTGGTTGTTATTGATTCCCACCACGAGGCTGAGGAGCCTATCAAACAGCATTACGGTCGATTTGATGGCCGCTGAGAAGATAGGGGACGGGGACAATCTGACTGGCAACGCCGTGGACGCCATTTTGTGTGGCTATGTGTCCCCACGCTAGGTGGATACCTCAAAAACACGGTGAAATGACTGTATTCAACCTACAATAGAGAAGATTGCGTTCGCACCGAGTCTGTACTTTTTGCAGTTGTTTTGTTGTGTAGTTGCATTGTTATCTCTTCTGTTATTAACTATTAATATGTTTTTTAGTCCCTCGCTGTGAAGAAAGCTGTGTCCACAATGTCTGCGAGATTGCCTTTCTCTCCTGCTGGTTGGAAATGTGGGGAAAATTGCAACGGGGAAGATTTCAGAGTCTGTCTGTTCTGTCTATTCACCTAGATTGTTTTTCCGATGTACTTTCAAGTGGTTTTATGCTTCCTTCTTAGTTGGAAAAGGGCATGTCAGTATGCATCGGCATGCAACCAACTTCCTCATCAGAAAGTGAAATTCAGATCCTGTGTACCTTGTTTGCATGTTACATATTCATTCTAGTTTATTGTCAGATTCCTGCAGAAACCTCACATCTCCAAAAGGTAAGCTTTTAGGTACAAGGATTCTCCAGGACACTGACAAACTCTAGCTTTTCTTTCTTTCTGAGTCATGGTTCCACGGGGTTTCAGCAGACACCTCCTACACAGCCTCCCCGTATCACCCCCTGCACTCACAATACACTTTGAAGGTCAGCGGCTGGGAGATGTCTGCCTCTGTGGCGTTGTCGGCATCGGAAGCACAGCGGTAGGACACCCTCCGCCAGGGGCTGGCGCTGGATACGGACAGGAGAAGACGGCCCTCCTCCCGGCGGACTTGCGTGTAATCATAATAGGAAAAACAACGCGTGTAGTAGCTGTCCTCATCCCAATACAGGCGGCTCCACTTCTGCATCCTCTGGTGGAGGGAGGGAGAGAAACAGGCAGACATTGAACATCACAGAGCGGGAGAGTGGAAGATAGAAAGAAAGAAAAAGAGAGCGAGAGAGAGAGAGAGAGAGAGAGTGAGAAGCATTTATTTAATCTGCTATGATATGTATGCAGGCGCACAACAATAAGAGATGATTGCTTTCCAAAGATGGCTCGGTGTGTAGTTAAGACACCGTGCTTGTATGTGCATTTGGGGTGTAATGGTCGCTGTAAACGACACCAGCGTAGCAGAGGGAGTCTGGAGACACAGCCTTCTGATGAGATTTCCTCACAGGACTTAGCGCTCCACTGCCCTCCGTTGGCCTTGGCAGTTTAACAAGCGGTTCTCCAACGGGAGTTTAGTCAAGTAAATCAACTCTGGGCAAGATCATCGCCCATCTGCTGTGGCGTGTTTGATTTGGGAGTTTTTGTTCATTGACTGTAAGAGACTGTAGGAGTTAATTGCAATAATAAAAGAAAAAGTCGTTTGTTTTGGACGATTGTTTGCACGCTTGAACTATGCTGTTTGTGGTACTGGAACGTGTGTTGAACGTGTGTTGAACGTGTGTTGTGTGGAGTGGAAAGGAGGAGAGAAGGATTCTGCATTAACTTCTGAAATGCAGCCCACCACCCTCACCCCAGGCCAGTTATTTCCCACACTCACCTCGGAGTGGAACTCAAAGTGGACCTGGCTGCTGTTGAGTTCAGGATTTGATATCAGGCACTCCAAGGTGACCCTGTCTCCCCGCAGAACAGGCTCGCTTGGCCCCTTGAGAACCAGGGTGGCTGGTGGGCAGAGAGAGAGAAGGGGGGGTGAAGGGTAGATTACTTAAGAGACAAGTATCACAGGTCTCTTTGTGCAGGTTATTGATCACAACATGAATAGGCAGGAGCTCAAGAGTAAAGAGTTGTTGACGTGCACTGGGGATCTAGTTGGTGTGCTGAGCCATACTTTCAAAACAACCTCTCCCTTTTCCTGCCTTTTGTTTCAAGCTCCAATTGGAAATTCGCCAAAGCTCACAAAGTCAAACAGTATAAACCCTTATGAGCAACAGGTTCCTCCACTTTGGTGATGACGCTGATAACTACTGGATAAAATATCATCAACACAGATCACACTTTGTTTTTCACATTGAGATCTCAATGTGCGGTTAACCAGAATCTGCGTGAAATGATTTCTTTTTTCTTCCCTTCAGTCCTGCGTTAATTCCCCTCAGTTTAACTTTTAATTTCAGTATTGTACCAGGGGAATCCCGCCGACGGCAGAAAAACAAACAGAGAGAGAGACAGACGGATTGACTGTCTGTCTTCACTTCCGCTAAACTCTTCTGTTACGCTTTTGTTAATCCAAATATTATATATCATTAAAGATGTGAGAGTGAACACTGTGACAGCTAGAAAAGCAGATTCAGACACTCACACAAAAACAGGAGCAGAATATACTGAGTATAACTGTGAAAGAGATCAGACATGAAGATTACACCAAAAGCTCCTTAAAGAGGAGCAATAACGTTAACGGCCATGAAAAAAAAACATATTTACCATAACTGCAATGAATTAGTGCAATCACGGATATCGCTAGGAGTCCTTTCATGGCTGTGGATATCGATGATCAGAGATGATGTGTGTCCTTAAGCTACACTAACCTGGGATCAAACTTTTCTCGCTACTTATGTGCGGCAGGGTGGAGGTGTGGTTTTCACTTCTGCGTTTTGAGGCTCTGTGCTCTATTTATTCTCAATAGTATTTATCGCTAAGGTCAAATTGCTCAGTAAGCCTTGTTATATAGCTACAGTCTTATGACATATTTTTTCTGATGGGGATTTTCGACTGAAATGTTGTTTATGTCAATGTTTGTTTATGTCCAATGAATGGCGGAGGTGCTGCTGCTCCAATAACCAAATTCGTCCCCAGTGCGTCATTTGTCTCTAAGAGATCAGAGTCGCCTGAGGTTGTTGTTTGGGACAGTGGTTTTACATTTCCCCCACAGGTTCAGTGGAATCAGGAATCAGGTCGTGACTTGTCGCAGCAGACTGTTGCAGATTTATGGCGTGATATGTAATCCTGAACGCTGCATTTGACTTGAGCATCATTGAAAACAGCTTGACCAGAACTGAAGTATTAAATGAACTGAGACAGAATCGAAAGAAAGTTTATTATTTCAGACATTTTGGACATCTTTTGTGTAACTTGGCAAGGTTACTTACAGTAATGAGAAATCAAAAGTGCTTAGGCCTATGTTTTAGCCAGTTTCCAATTTCTACAGTGTCATGCCTTCTGATAGAGTGCTCTATGCATGATGCTGAAAAGAATAACTATATTATCAGTTTCAAATTAGTTTCAACCACATTTGATGGTTGCTCACTGAGGTTTTAGTGCGTCCGTTCTTCTTCATTAAGCCACCGTTACAGGTACATAGTGTATCCCCAACGAAAAATCACTATAATATCCTCATAATATTCCCATAGGGAGTTATAGTGTGTCTGTCTTTTGTATCCAATGGTGGATTTATAGTTACTTTATCGTACCATGTGGCAGTTTATCTCCCCGAGCATTACTTTAATATTTCCTAATGGGATTTATAGTTTTGTTGTGAATTTTTTATAGTATCCTTCTAAAATTTATTACAGGATTATTATAGTTCCTTGTCGTGGGGGATATGTGGGGGAAATTTGTAGGTCTTTTTTGGCTCAATTATCATGTTTTTCATTCTCGTGTCACTGATTGTTTTTCATCCAGACAAGATTTGCTGCTTTTGCCTTTACTGTACTCTGTCACTGCGATTCTAATTGAAATATCCGTAGGGTTCCGGTTTATTATAGCGAGCCTTGACTATGTTGAATCTAATTGTAGTTCGCCAGAGGATCCAATGGGTGGCAGAGTAGAGACAACAACTTTACACCGGAAACAGAGCCAAACAGAGCGGAAGTGGTGAAAAAAATCTGGTTGTATTTTCGTGCTGTGCAAAGCGTTCTGGTGGACTTTGTGTGGAGTAAACTCACATATTGTCATTTCCGCGACGCTGAAACATGGATAGATAGTGTTTGTTTTATCAGGTAAGTTGCTAAATTAGTACATAGATCGAAGAGGTAGCGTTCAACAACCTACAGTGCTAGTTTAGTAGCTGGTGTTAACAGCCTAACCAGCTAACGTCAACGCTCTATAGCTGCTATTGTTTTTAGCACACAGTAACATTAGTGTCGATAGCTTGCTTATTTTGTTGACGTTTCGTGTTCATTATCGAGTTACCCAGCCGAAGGTCATTTCCATGCACATGATTTTATGTAGCTATCTCAGTTTATGTTTTGAGTAATGATACATTGAGACCCTGTAATGAGCTTTTTACCGCTAGCCAAGTAACGTTAGCGGTAAAAAAAAAAAAAAAAAAAAAAAAAAAAGTACGTTGATCGTAAAGTACTCTTCGGTCAGTGTCACAGATCTGGCTGTTTTCAAGGATAAATAAAACCTTTCCCTCACTGCTGCTGCATCTTTCCTTTATATTTTCTCAGATTTACGGACTTGGTCCCTGTAAAGAGAGATCCCATCACCTAATTGTCCAACTTGGTCTGTCACTCAGGGATTCGGTACCTACAGTAGACGACACAAGAGTTTCGCTTCCTGTGAAAGTCCAGACCGCCTCCACTCCATCTGTGGCCACCAGGATGGCTAACAGCACCGCAACCCCAGGGAAGGCTCTTGGGGCCCCTGGCCCAGCCGGCAGGATTAGCCCAGAGGGATCTCAGGTCAGTCCACTTCCCACTTGATCCTCATGTATCTTGTTTTGACCCTCCAAATGATCCCAGTCAATTATTAGATGTTGTATTTGTTCTTTTTTATACAACTTTATTGTATTTGAGGAGTAAGTTATATTTCAGAGTAAGTTCTCCACCAATGTCACCAAGACAAAGCCCTGTACATTTATTATGCTTGGCGTTCAAATTCATTGTGATTTTGAGCAAACTTCATTAGCAGGTGTATTAAAAAAAGACATTATTTTGGCCCACAACCCATGTTCTGGCCTTTGGCCCTACATGTCAAAAACTCTGGGCAAAATGCCTCAAATGAGAACTACTGTCATTGTTACGTTTTGGACCATCATGGGAGCTTTTGACAGTCGTATATAATCAGTACACATTATGTTTGCTGTCCACACCGAAACCCTGTGCAACTTCTGAGTAATCTGCTTTTCTCCCAGGTGCTCAGTAAGAAGAAGCTGCAGGACCTGGTGAGAGAGATCGATCCCAATGAGCAGCTGGATGAGGATGTGGAGGAGGTCCGTGCATGGCTTTAATTGTTCTCCCACATTTAGCTCTGTGCTATTAACGCCAGCTGTCAGCCAAATGTTGCGGCTAGAAAGCTTTTCTAACCTACTAGCCACTTTGGCTGGTAACCAAGCATTATTTGGAAGTGTTATTCTGTTTTAAAACCTAGCTGGATGGTAAAATGGTGTAAGTGGCTGATGATTTTGGGGATTTGCCAGCCACTGTGCCCTGCTGACTAAAAAGCTAGTTTCCTTCACTGAACTAGTGAGGGAAATTCATCTGTTAATCTATGAATTGATGGATTTTCTAAATGCCTATCCCTTCTCAGATGCTGCTGCAAATCGCAGATGACTTTATAGAGAGTGTAGTGACAGCTGCGTGTCAACTGGCACGCCACCGCAAGTCCAACACCTTGGAGGTGAAGGACGTCCAATTACATCTTGGTGAGTCACTGGTGGGCTTTAACAGGGTTGTGAAAATGCTTATGAGGCACCTACTATTGCCACCAGTGTGGGTTTAGTGTGGAGATGAGCATCTTTTAGGATCGCGCAAAAACCTTCACCCACAATTATAAGGCTATCGGGAACTACTTATTAGCCCTTTGGAATGAAGATACACTGTTGGAACTCATTTTATAGACTTCATAATAGTCTGCACGCTGTTATGGGGTTTACGTTCTTCTCATGTTGGTCAAAAAATCCAGCAGGGCCACATAAGAGTTAAAAAAAACAACTGCATTGTCACCTCTGCTGCAACTGTATCTTCAGTTGGAAGCATTCATAGTACAACACAGTGTATGACTAGTCAGGCCTCTTACAGTCATGGAATTATCAGTCAAAGATTTAGTTTTCCAGGCCCTAGGCTGGAAATGTTATAGAAAATACCAAAAACCAAGTTACCCATAAAGGAGTGATGGCTCGGATAACAAATTTATTAGTTACAAAAAAATGTACTAAATGTACTAGATTGGTCATAGAATTGGTAAACGTGTCAGAGTCCTGAGTAGTTCATGAGGGGGCGTCCTACTGAAGCTGTATTGCTTTTCTCAGAGCGCCAGTGGAACATGTGGATTCCTGGTTATGGCTCAGATGAGATCCGGCCGTTTAAGAAGGCTTGCACCACAGAGGCTCACAAACAGGTCAGTACAGCTTTGTTTCTATTGGCCACGTCATGAAACCTTTACAGTTAATGTGCAATGCACACAGATTAGAAAACATGAATCGTGTGAATATTGTGGTGTGTATTGCAATGACCACATGCAGTAAGCCTAACCGTTTGCATTTGTTCTCATTTCAGAGAATGGCACTGATCCGCAAGACAACCAAAAAGTAGCAAGACGGTACACTAACACGTCGTACCCACCGTTTGTGTTTTTCTCTTTTTCAACTGAGATTTTTTGGGACTTGTTTTTTTTTTTTTTGATGAATATGAAGGAGATGGTGTGGATGGGAATATAGGGTGGAGGGTGGGGTATAATTCTCACAGTGGTTAGTGTTGCTCTTTCACCTGTTGCCCCCTTCATTTTTTGGTGTTTTGCCAGCACCACCAGACAATGATTTAATTCTTGTCTCTTTTTTCCCCCCCATTTTGTTGCCATTCAACTTAGACCGGCAAAACTCATTGCGTTTGTTCAGTAAACATTTACAGGGTTAAGGTTTTTGGATTGTGACCACTGTTGTATCCACTTTGATATTCTAGAGTATAAGGATGCCAATGTTATTGAATGTTTTGTCCCCTGGAATTATCTTGCCAATAATTGATAATCAGAAGTATGTGTAACCCAAGTGTTAAAAAGGTGGTGGCTATTCTGTCCACTCTGTCACTCAAATGATTGGATTATTGTTAGTGGATTATTAGTTTTTGTTTTGTAAAGAGGTTATGCTACCAAATTCAGTTTGTAAATGATGGCCACAAATACACTTATCATTTTTTTTTGTCAGGCATGTGCTTGCTGTTGTGTATAAAGTGTTTCTGAATGTAGTAGTTTTTTTTTTGTTTTTTTTTCCAACCAGCCTCATAAATGCACACTTGCATTTATTTGTATCCACGGGTCTTGTTTGGGAACTGATTGCATCTAGGTAATGGAGAAGAAATGGACCTCTGGTTTCTCAAGATGTGACAGATGAAAAATAAATGACTGATATTATTCAGCAAGAATAAGTAAGTATGGCTTGTATTGCCAGACTGAAGTGAGCTAGGGTCGGGCAAGGGTCTCTGGATATACATGGGGAGTGGGGGCATTTTTGACTTAGTAGGGCAGTGTTTTAGTTTAACCTGTCTTATTTTTATTCCATAAATAAAAAGATTCATACATCACTGTGCATTTAAGAGTGTGTGTTTTTTACCCTCTGAACTGGCCTCTGCTTACTCTACATTTATCATTGAAACACCCAGTAGTTCTGTCTTTTATGCTTTTCATACTACTGTACAGTATATTACTATATCTGTGGCTTGAAGTGGAGTTCAAGGCAAAACATTTAAAACAAATGAAACAATTCTCATGTATTTGTGGAGAACCAAGTATACAGAAACTCATACAGATACAACAGCTACTACTCAGGGAATGTTTAATCTGGGTATTTTTTAGGAGCACAAAAAGGATTCTGTTTATTTCTACGGTGGAAACAGGAGATTAATTCATCAGCCAGAAGACAGTAATCGCCATGGAAACCTTTCACGACATTCACAAAGAACAATTTCTAAAGACATACGAGAGATTTAATTTCACCAACACCTATAAAGAATCACCCACTTATATTTGATGCGTTAGTTTTTGGTGATGCTAAAATGCTTTTTGCAGATGCCGACTCAGACTAGGATTGTGGTTATGAGTCTGGCTAGGATGTCCAGAAAGGTTTATAGTGATGCTTCTAATCTTACCCAGAGGACCCAATCCCTCATCCTCGTCTGCTGCCAACCATGGTCAGAACCAGTCGAGGATCATCAGAGATACAACCCGACTTGGGTTTTGAGGAGGAAGCAGCAGGTCCTTCTGGTGTAGATCTTGAGATTCCTGTGGTCCCCACCATGGGCTGAGATGATGAGGTAGTAGCCCAGGCTTTTGGGTTGAATGGGGTAGTGACATCATCTCTAGCATCTATTGCATTGAATGTGGCTCTGACCGCTGCTATTATTGGACTCAATGAAGCAGTAGCACCAATTATTGGACTGATGGAGGTTGTAGTGGACTGGACTGAAACAAGCAATGACCCCATTAGTCTATGGTTCCCTGGTCACTTTAGGATCTCCCGTCAGACAGCATGAATCCTGCTGCCCTTCTGAAGACTTGAATAAAAAGAGACAACTATGCATTTGGCAAAAAAAAAACCATCAAATAAACCTGTTTTATTTTTACCTGTTTTATGAAGATAAATGTTGAAATTGTATTAGCAGATACTGTATCTCAGAAAGTATTGTGACACAAAAAAGATGTAACCAGAACACCCTGGACATTTGCAAGGTCTTATGAGTAAATTACCTGCATATCCATAGTCACAGAATGCAGATTCTTCTAACAAACTAGTCCATCACATGGCTCTTTTACTCCCCAAAGCTCAAACTGCCACAACCAGGGTGCAAAACAAAGTACACAAATATAATGTTGTATAATCTGTAAAATTCCACCACAAAATCTGTCAGCTTTGGGCCAGTTTTGGTTCTACAGCGATATCAATCCATGTGGACGACCACAACCAGTCCACAGTTTAACCACAGCACTTCTTGCTGTTCTCGGGGGTGGTGCTGGGCTCAGCCATGCTGGTCCTCTTTAGCTGCAGTGGCTGTGGGACAGAGCACTTGACTCCATCCCAGCCCTCTCGTAGCTCGACCTCTCCACTCAAAAGACCCTGGTAGACCCGCCGGGTGAGAAGCTCGAAGGCCTCTCTCACGTTCTGGCCTGTCTTGGCCGAGGCCTCCACATATGGCATCCCCAGCTGTCCGGCCAGTTTCACAGCCTTCTCCTGGCTCACCACCCTCTCCCCCTCAGCGTCCTGGTCACTCTTGTGCCCCACCAGGATGAACAGCACTTTATGTGGCTGGACTCGCTCACACACCTCGGCATGCCACTCCTTAATATGGTCAAAGGAGGCCTGGTTGGTCAGGTCAAAAACCAGTAGGCCCCCGACGGAGTTGCGGTAATAGGAGCGGGTCACTGACCTGGGGGAAGGAGAGAGAGAAAGAGAGAGAACGAGAGAAAGGGGTGGGGTTTGAATTTTCACGTCAAACTATGTGTGACCTCCACAACCCAGTTTTTCATTGTAGGGCCAGACAGGCCAAGTGACAGGGGTTAGACTTAGCTATCAACCATTTTCCAATTACAGTCAGCAAATAAGCAAATGTTTCTCCGGACTAGCGGTTTCACTTGACCTTTCCAGATAAGCAGAGCGAAAGAGCGACTATCTTTACGAGCAACGGATAATCACAACGTTTTTCACATCCTAATTATGGAACTGTCAAGAAACAACCAACCCAGCGAAGGGACTATTAAGGGACATCCCAGAGAGCTACTAGTGAAGTGTGTCTAATATCACCTCTTCGTCAGAATGCTTCTCTATTAAGGGGACTTCAAGTAAAATACAGACGGCTTTGGCTGAGTTTTTAGCTGACTCATGCAGGATTGGCAGGCTGGAGAAACCACGCAGAGAGGAAGTAAACACAAACAGGCACAGTCTGCTATTAACAATAAAACACATCAGTTCTGATTCTTTCATCAAACTTGTTGGGCGTAAAACATAATGCCTCTGTGCACATCGTAGATTGAATTTGTTAGGGAAGGCGATGGGGTCGCACATCGCTCACAGCATAAGGCAAAGACTGGCTGAATAGCTCCAGTGTGAGAACCAGCCCAGTGAGAGACCCGGTTCATCATGACAGTGTATTTGCATGTACGCTAGATATGCTTCTGAGATAATCACCCTGAGAATGGTCCTCTGTTTTCATACGTACTGTTTTACTGAGGCATAGATGGGCCAGGTGCTCAAAGATGGCTTCTCCTGGTTTAACATCATAAACCATTTCACAGTGCAGAGAAGTCAAATATCAGACATCAAACATCTTGATCATTTCAAAATTGTACGGCCCAATTGGTCTGGAGGGCTGGATGACACCGATCCAACTATCCCTGTCCCAGTTTGTGATTTTTTCTAGTTGTCACAAGGCGGTTTGTCCTTACCTGAACCTTTCCTGGCCAGCTGTGTCCCAGAACTGCAGCTTGACCCGCACCCCCGGCTGCACCTCCAGGAAGTGAACGTAGAAGTCCACACCCACTGTCTCGTTGATGGAATCGAGGAACATGTCTTCGGTGTAGCGCTTCAGCAGGGAGGACTTGCCCACCGTAGAGTCCCCCAGCATGATGATCCTGAACTGGTACTGCCACAAAGTCAGGTCCATAGCTGCTGGTAGTGAGGGAAGAGGGATGAAGACAGGGAGGATCGATGTGGAGGTGTGGAGATGGAGTTAAGTACCGGGGTAGAGAGAGGAGAAGAAGTGTGAAGAGGAAAGCAGAAAGTCTTGAGAGAAGAGGAGGATACAGAAGGGGAATGATAAATGTAG
>CABFOQ010036494.1:0-21487 GCA_900660455.1 Gephyroberyx darwinii | reverse complement strand
GGGTGGGGACTTATAAAGTTTGCCTGTGCCTGTTGATACTTGACAAAAGGAGGGGCGAGAGCAGAAGCAGGGAGGGAAGGAAGGAGGGCTGCCAGATGGAAAGGGAGGGCTAGATATGGGAGAGAGAGGGGAGGAATATAAGGAAGTTGTTGCATTCTTGCAACTTCCTGTTGTCAGTGCATGTGTCATCATTCACAAGCATATTAAATATGGTGTGAGACTCCAGTGAGTTATTACATTCTGCAGCAATTCCTATCACTTTATGGTCTCCCTTGTATATTACTGAAAACTGCCACCTAAAAAGGGAAGTTGATGACAATACAACTTTAAGTCCCCTGGGAAACACCCAGAAAACCTCAGGGTACAAATTTCTGTAACGGGAAGTGTTTGTTTGAGGTTTTGTTATATTTAGTAACGACATCAAGGTTAATCCCCTAATGTGGTGGAAGGACCCTGCCGCTGGTTTGTATTTACTGAGAATAATGCTATTAATGAAGGCATTTTCTCAGTATGTGTTGCAGAGCAGCCATTTGACGTTCTGGCTAAAAACGCCTTTGACTGGCAAAGTCTCACACCCCGATGAAAAGCAGAAACTTCTTAATGCGTTATGGTTCACTGAAGGTGGCTTCCCCTGAGAAAGAACTGTATTTTTCATGTAATCTGCACATTTGTGGTTTACTATTCATAGCATTATACAAATACAGCCCGTTTTTCCTTCATCTGAGCCACCAAAGCATGAACACATAAAAGTATAAGAATGTAAAAAGAAAGAAGAATAGAAGAAAAGTCAAGCTAATCTGGAACCGAGTCACTAGATGGAACACCTTAGGAGAAGTGAAAATTTAACTTGAACGCCGGGAGCAAAGCTCTATATCTGGGCCTGCTGGCGTCGCCTCAGTGGTAGACGCTGAGGTGTTATACTTTCATAACTTGATACTTGCTGTTATAGTTACACGCTAACGATCTCTGGATATGAATTTTAGGTCTGACGTTCAGTTGTATGATCTCGGCTGTCATACTATAAACGTTCTTCCACCTTACAGCGTTGACCAAGATGTCACTCGAATCTGGCCGAACAGATGACTGTATCGTATGGGAAGAGATTACTGCCATCAGAAACTGAATTGCATTCTTTTATACAGTATTTTTGATGGTTGAATTGAATCATTATATGTAAAAATTGTAACTGAATTGCAGAATTTGAATTGTCAAATTTAAAATTGATTGTAATAGTCTAAAGATTTGATCGACCTCCCTTTTAAATCTTGTTTGCTTTTCCTAAATTCCTGATGTCAGACTTGAAATTTAATTAGAAAAATGTATTTGAAAGCATATTGTGTTGAATTTTTACCTCAAATGTGTTCAAATTTAATTTCAAACTATTACATTGTTTTAAATTTGACAATACAAATTAAAATTCTGCATTTCAGTATGATTTTTTAAAATACAATTACAATACAAAAATACAATTCAATTCCAGCATCAAAAATGAATGCTATTCAAATTCAGTTTCTGCTGGCACTAATCTCTACCCACAACCCATTTTGGGCTGATATGGTTAAAGGCAACAGACCTTGAAAACTTCTTTTTTCTGTAGGTCACCGGAGTGCAGCTGTCGTTATGAGATCTTAGCATTTTGTTTGCAGCAAACACTCATGTGTCATGATGCTGACCTGTGATACAACATGAACATTCATGTCCAATCCATAGCCACAAAAACAGGAAACACTCACTTCAAGTTTATTTACCAATTTAATCCCATATTCAAAGAAAAGACCTGTATGTGCACACCATGCACTACAGTGCAAGATTGTCATTTGAAACCAGAGAGGCATATTAGATAGACGCTGAAGTTTAGAGTGACTGAATGTGACTTGAAAACTGATAGTAAACCCAACAGCACAAACCCATTTATATATAAAGAAAGCATCACGAAACATTGTAAAGACATACCATGAAAAGCATTTCAAATAAGAATGTGACAGCAAACAAACAAAATGTTAAATATAAGCAGTGTTTCCAACAAGTGCAAACAGTATTTTATCTACATTTCTGTTCCTTGTAGTTCAGTTATTCAGATGTTGTTTGACCTAGTTAGAAGTTCCTATCCATGCTGCAGAATACATTGCCCATATCCATCTCCTCATAATTTGCCCATGCATCATGGTCTTAATGATGAAAGACAATGCACCAAGGTTCATAGGATCATATCTTCCCTTTTACCTTGCACACTCTAATCTTAAGTCTACCACTATTTCATTCAACAGTGCAACCGTGTTTTTGCATCACATCTTTTCTCACATTTCCCATACAAACACGTTATTACAGCATTGCTTTGTTTGCTTATTGCTGCAAGTCTAAAACACCAGCAGAGTTCTTGGCAACAAATCCCCTTTACATTCATAACTTAATCAAGACATAAACAATTAAGAGTATGATGTATGAACACCATGTTGTGATTCACTGTACCGGGTCAAAAAGTCTATTTTGGTTTTGCAGCATCAGACGTTTCTGGTGGGAACATTTTTTCTAGGCCTTCGATGCAGCTCGATAAGTGGAGGTTGCATTGACCATCGAGTCCACAGATACTGAGGTACACAGGCACAGTTAAAAAAACACACCTTGGTTTTAATCCTAGGACACAGAGGGGAACTTAAGCTCGGTGAGCTCAGATTCAGGAGAGCTGCTGCCGCTGCGGTCGCTGTAGGTGTCCCTGCAATGGAACGCAAAACAATCAGCATTAGAGCGGTAATACTCCAGAGGGATTTCGTCACTGTGACTTGAGGTGCGATATGGTGGACTAATAGCATCAACAACACCGAAGTACGTCCTCAAGTATATTGTGACTTGTATGTATGCTGACTGAAATATTTTCTTTAAAGTAGTATACATTACATATATGAGAACAAACAGGCGAAAGTGATAGAGATTGCTGAATACAGGGTTTGTACAGGTTTTCAAAAGTCAAATTCTTTTCAAGCCCTTTCAAGGTGCATTGTTTCAAGCATCTCGCAGCTATTGAAGAGTATCATCCAACTCAAAATGTCTCTATTTATCCTCCTTTATTATTTCACATTCAAAAACTAAAACATACTAAATAAAAAAGGTACAGTTAGCCCCAACCGTCTAAATATTAGACGTATGCCTTGTACGGGGTCAGGCATGGTCTTGTCCATAATTTGAATTTTTCATATTTGTTTGCATTAAAACTGCAACCTTCATTCAAAACTCAAGCATATTCTTGACCTTGAAAACACATCATATTTTCAAGGATTCCAACCACCCATACGAACCCTGTCAATAACTCCCACCAATCAATAAGGCACAGCTAGCATAAATAGCCTCAACAGAATGTGCATTTGACTATTCCCACTGCCTGGATGAAACTACCTACATTAACCTCCACAAAAAACCCACGCTTCATTTACGGTTCCAATTCTAACACATTTCTGTTAGCGTGACCTTACCGTGGTGAGAGGCGGCAGCCCTTGAGCAGGTAGCTCTGGAGTTTCCCTGCAGCAGCCAGCAGGAGACCCAAGTATGGAGGAGAGGGTTTGATGGGCCTGGAGGTGAACTCTGGATGGTACTGCACCCCCACAAAGTAGCCATGATCTGAAACAACATACACAGATAGATGGATTAGTATAGACATTTTGGGAGAACCTATTAAACCTAATATACCACAGTTAGCAGGTGTTTTATATCAAGCATATGCTTCAATATTCCCTCATAACAAAGGGAAATAAGAAATGGAACATTTTGATGCAGAGTTGAGTTGATGTATTTTTTTTTTTTTTTTTAAATGGCAAAGTGAAAGGTTCTGCATGAAGGTGAGGAGTACAACAAGCTGGGGCAGTATCAGCCTTAACAGTATGTGGGTGTTTGCTTTCTTTGGCACAGCTGAACTCACCCTCTAACTCAATCACCTCCATCCTCTCTCCTTCCACATCCTGGCCTACAAAGTGAAGACCCCTCTCTTTGAAGTGGTGCGTCAGCTCCGGGTTCACCTAAAACAAGCACAGAGGTTTCCCGAATCAGAGAAGCAGGTAACATATTATCTTATTATTACCCATTACCCTGTCTCCACCCAAAGGTGTGAAATGTACATCTGTCTGGTTGAGCTGGTATCCAAAGATATATGAAGGTATACTATGGTGCCAAAGCCATTCCAAGTCCATGCAATGCAGCTTAGCTGAATAACACATTGGAGGATATTGGTTCATTAGTCTAAGAGAGGGTTCGTTCTGTTGGAATATCCTACAAAAATATGTTTTTTGTTCAAGAACTTAATAAAATATGGGTTCCCAGACAAAGAAAGTGAAAATCATTGTTCTAGGCTTTACCTCAAATCTGTGTCTGTGCCTCTCATCAACATAGTCCACATTTCCGTACAGTTTTCCTGTAATAATGAAACATCAGCCATCAGAAACACAATAAATGGCGATATGAAATGCCAACACGTCACCACTGACTTCCGGACGGTACTCACTCAGTACACTGGTATTGGATTTGAAAATAGTCCGCCTCTTCCCCAACCTCATCGTCCCGCCCATCTGCCCTGGGTTGTGCTCCGGCATGTCGATCACCTGTTGAGATGGACCAGGGTGTTAAAACCGTCCTGGTGAAAACACTGCTGATGTGAGGTGAGATGAGGTGTGTGAAGGATTACCTACCACTGGGTGTTTGGAGTCTGGGTCAAATTCAGTAGAGTTGGCATCTGAAAAAGATAACAAGCAAAACTGGCGTCGGCTAATTTAACACCTCAAATAAACTTGACAAAAAAGTTGTAATATTCTTTCACCGTGAAATATACACAAATATACAATTCAAATGCCTCTAAAGCAATGTGCCGAGGTGAACTGAGACAAGACTACTCACCTTCCCATGAGAGAACATTGCGGGCAAATTCGCACACTGCCAGCTGCATGCCCAAACATACTCCTGCATAAAACAAGACCAGGAGGGTTATTGCATAACCAGAGCTGTGGTTAGGACTCATAACTGAAGAAACATTGAGCAAGATCTGCTCACACACACACCACAGTATTTGGATATGATTATAGATAACATGAGTACTAGCATCTGCACAATAATGAAAGTATATGGCTGCACGCTGAAAGGCTTATCTTAACTACATAGGAGGGAACAACGTGTTTTGTCCCGAGAGACGTCCATCACAAAATATTTAAGATATGAAAAGAATGGAATGGTACAGAAGCCTCTCGGAGCACAGCGCAATATTATCTGTAGTGCGTGGCTAATTACTCCTGGTCTAACCAGTAGCTGGAAAAAGCACTGCTGTGAGGAGGGCATGTAGGCCCTATGAGACAAATAAACATCTAATCCTTTACTCCTCCTCCTCTCTTTCTCTTACCTAGGAATGGCTTCTTCTGTTTCCTGGCCCAGCTGATAGCATTAATCTTGCCCTCTGTCCCTCTCACACCGAAACCTCCTGGTACTAACACGCCACTGTGGGGAGAAAGAAAAGAATTTCACCCTCAGTCGACCGAAAAAGCGACACTTTTACACGCTGGAAGGTTTTGTATCTGGAGTGTGTTTATTGCTATGAGTTTTCTGTCTACCCACTCGGCGCTGCAGAGTTTCTGCCAGGCCTCGTGGTATTTGACTGGTTCGTCCTGTAGCGCGGTGGCCTCCAGGTCTGCTGAGTCTATGTACTGTAATGGGGATAAACAGCGTTCAGTGGAAGAAGGTTAGTTAACATTTTGACAGGCTAAGTCTTAACTTTTGTATAAAAATATCCCTGTAACAACATGCCATATATGTGTACCTGTAAGGCAGATATCACCTCCAGCGACAACAAATAACACACAATCAAAACAGCAAAATAGTGAAGCCAAAACTCAAATTACAGACGTGTAGAAGTCAACGGTCTCCGTACCTTGACCTCCAGCTTGTGGTTAATGGCAAGGGCAGAGTGCTCTAGGGCCTTGATAACTGAGGTGTAGGAGTCGGAGAACTTGGTGTACTTCCCCACCAGGGCGATGGAAACATGCTCAAGAAAACGGTCAGATCTGAGGAGAGAACAGGATGATTCACTGGACTCATCTGATGCATCACTGACTCATAACTATGCAACACAAGCTGGGGCAGAGGAACGCTTTTTGTTATGTTGAATCTATCATTTTTGGTCCCACTAAACCATGTACTAAACTAAAGGAAAAATCCACCCTTGGATACTCTTACACTGTTGAGATATCATCAATCTGTGATGTTCAACACATCCCTGCGGTGATGAAGTGTTGTAATTTACTTTATTTGGTGTACCCATTTTCCCCTCAATCTGCCTCGTCTACTTCCATTTGAGTAAGTGATTGCCTAGGTTTCCCAGAATGACTTTCGACATCCCCCAGAGAACAGGTTCCTCTGTAGGTGGAGAGAGCAATGGCAATAGCGTGGTTAGTTTTTCCAGTCAAGAAAAAGAGAGAGAGAGAGAACAATGCCGTGTTGTGTTGTACCTGTTTGTTCAAATTACAAAAAAAATTGTTGAAGAGGGGCTTTTATTTCACATGCTACCAATGACAAATCCATGAAGATGCAAGCTGTGACTGCATTGCATTATGGTCGATTGAGGCAACTGTTGGTGGAGAAATTGATATCTCTTCCTCTTCTACGATTGATTTCTCCAAGTAAAATGACTGAAAACTGGTGTAAAATATTGAGTCTAGATAGAAGCCCTGACACCAAAACCTGACATTTACTGTCGATGTTTTAGATGGTTAAAACATTTTCTGCTATCAAACTCCATTGTAGCTGCGCTGAAAATATCTCAAGGTGATATCACATTTTCTGCCTTTGGACAGTTATCCACGACAATAAGAAAAATACACCACTAAACAACAAAAGGGCCCAGGAAATTCAATGTACATCGCCATTTCAGGGTTTCAGGGTGGATTTCTCCTTTTAAAGCAACTGCCCCGTAATCAAAAGGTCTGATCCCCACAGCATCCATTCACACGGTAAAAAGCTATGGGTCCAATATTCTTCCTCACCTGTCAGAAAACTCCTTCCACTTGGTGAGCATCTTCCTGCCCTTCATCTCAATGGGCAGGTCCAGCCGCTGACAGAAAAAGCTCACCACGCCCTGTTCCTCCAGCAGCAGGGGCACTTTGTAAATGGAGGAAACATCATGGACACAGATCACCTGGAAGGAGAGGAAAGATGTTATTTCATTTTAACCTTGATTCATATCATAAGTGCACAGTGAAGAAGCAGTTACTATCCCTATTTTATTTATTATTATTAAATAGACACAATTCTGCTAACATTACCAGTGTTAGCAGCACGCTCTACACATGGAGCTATGTGTAAGGTTGTTATTGAGAAATCAGAGGGATTCACCTGTGTGGGCTCCACGTGACAAAACATGGAGATCTTCTCCTTGACAGCCGTTTCTAGAGGCGTTGAGCAGCGGCACATGATCTGACAAAAAAAGTATAGCACGGTCAAAAAAACAAAACGGTTGTCGCTACAATGAGATGATTGTTTAACGGTAAAAATGAATAGACTGGTGGCATCGCTAGTGAGCATCGCTGTACAGCCCGTTCATACCTATAGTCCAAGAGGTGTAAGGGAATGTAAGGGATGAGAACTAGGTGTTATCTGACTCACCAAATCTGGAGACAAGCCCAGTCCTCTAAGCTCTCGGACACTGTTCTGGGTGGGTTTGGTTTTCTGTTCTCCTGTGGTTTGGGGCTGAGGACACAAAAGGAAATAGACCTCAGAACTGTAGCACTTGGTTGTGCTTGAGGAACACACCAGTAGGCTGTATTACCCTTCTGTTTAAACGCTACCCTGCAATTTAAAAAGTAGATATAAAACAAAACTTTCATCAACCATTTAATTTATTTCATGTGTATTTAAGAAGGGATGCTGATTAACAACGACTTCCCGGCAAAACGCCATTTGAGGGGAAAGGGGTAGGGCGAAAATAAAAACACAATAATACATACTTGTGGTACGAGGCTGACGTGGATGTTACAGAAGTTCTCCCTCTTCACTTTGAACTGGAACTGTCTGAAGGCCTCTATGAAGGGCATGCTCTCTATGTCCCCCACTGTGCCTCCCAGCTGTTGACACAAAACACCACAGCAATGCACACATGAACACACAGGCTGGTACTCAGCACCTTACATAACCCTGATCTACCGTCAGATAGTACAGAATCTTCACTGAGTTCAACTTCAAATTTACTTTTGACTTGACAAAGGTTTTCTCATGTCTTCTCATGTCTGCCCACATCCAAAATCCCACTTGGGCGACTGTAGAAACCCTCACTTGCTGAGAACGGTGACAACTATCCAACTCCAGTTTACCTCTATGACACAGACTTGAGGCTCCACCCCGTCATCATCTACCGAGACCCTGGCTTGATTCATCACCCACTCCTGGATGGCATCTGTGATGTGGGGCACCACTGAGAAAATGGCAGACAGAAGAGATAGAAGTCAGAAAAAACCCACATCAACACAGCGTGTGGGATGTGTTTTGATATTTGATGCTTTATAGCTTGTTCTCTGTCCTGCAGCCCCACTGGAAAAACAGATAGAAAGAATAATAAGTCAACTTTTTTCCCATTAGTTTGCTTCTGCACCAAGATTTGCTTTCAACACAAATCTTAACCAACACGTAGTTGACTGTACTCTTAACCGTTGTATGTGGCTGGGTAATCTAGGGTGACCTTGATAAATACGACACTCTCTCACCCTGTACAGTCTTGCCCAGGTAGTCTCCCCTCCTCTCCTTGTTGATGACTGACTGGTAGATCTTTCCGGTGGTCAGGTTGTTGTCTCTGGTGAGACGGATGTCCAGGAAACGCTCATAGTTACCCAAGTCCAGATCCACCTCCCCTCCATCATCTAGAACAAACACTTCACCTGCACAACACAGACATCAAAACAATTTATCATGACAATAAAGTGTGTGTGATACTTTATTGATCCCAATAGGGCAAATGTCATTTTGCTTGCCCCTCTCCAGGGTTAGCAGGGATTCAGTGCCTTGCTCAAAGACACTTCAGCAGGGCAGATGGGGTCTTGAACCAGCATCCTCCTCCTCTATTCCCTAGGCAGGCTGCTGGCCCAATACAACTTAGTCAAATACTTCTAACTATACTACTGCAGGATCCAACCACACAACCAAACAAAGCGACAGCTGATGAGAGGTCAAAGTCAATAACAATCAAGTTCGCCAGATTCACAAAATGACTCACCATGTTCATAAGGTGAGAAGGTGCCAGCATCAATGTTGATGTAAGGGTCGATTTTGATGGCTGTGACATGAAGGCCGCAGGACTTGAGGATTGTCCCCACACTGCTGGCAATGATGCCCTTACCGATACCAGATATGACACCACCTGTGACCAGGATGTACTTCATTGTGGTATGTGAAGACTGGGAACAAAACAGACAAGAGGTAAAAACGTGTTAACGTGTAATACATATTGGATTCCACAAAAAAAGAAAGAGGTTTTCTAACTCAACCTGTTTGACTGACTGTGAGCCAGAGAGCTGATGTGATGTAAGTATTATAATGCCATAGTGTGCCTTTTCTTCAATGTGCTGTTGCACTGGATTTGTCTATGTTGCATGAGATTGGCCATGTGTTACAAACCCCGCCCCTTTTATGTGAACGCGCTCATAACTGGTTTGGGAAAAATCCTGGGTTGACAGTTGATAAACACCTTGGTGAGACTGGTTCCTCTGTAGTTTGGGTAACGTTAGTGCAAAAATATCCTGACGATGTTGAACTTGCTTCGTGGGACAGCCAACCTATGCAACATATGATTCAATCCAACAAAATCTACAGTAGAGAGTGGGACTGAGAGTGGGCATTTATATAGTGACTGTATTTTGACGTTTGTTCCAAGAAAGTTCCAAGAAAAACTGTTGTTATGCAACACTGGAACAATGTTGCCTTAGGCGGAAATGCAATGGCGGGAAACAACAATACTAACAGTATTCAGGAGAGGGTAGCTGACCTCGGTTTGGCTAGAACACTTCATTCCAACAATTTGAATGTGTAGATCCCATAAACAAAGCCGGCTATGGCATGTACAATACACACACACTGTAAACTCATACGTAAGTACTTATCATTCCCCATAATTGTTGCTTAAGGCTAATCTACTTTTCCAATATGTACATTACAGTTTTAGTAACGTAGTTTGAGTAAGATACATAATAGCAGCAAGGATGTTATGCTAACCTTAATTTTCAGGTAACAGCGTGGTTCAGTTTAGCTTCTGGCTGACTTGCTAACACACTAGTTATGTCTTTTTAAATCGACTCTCACCTAATAGCTACGGGGAGGATTAAATCTTCAGATTGTATTTCCGGGTGATTTATTTCAAAATGACGAATCTTCGATCAGCCTTTTCTGCTACTTGCGAGCCATCAAAACACAACCGTTCTGGTGTGGTGGGTGCACGTGTAGGGGAAGCTGACTAGCTCCACTTCTCTCCGGCACAGAAACGTTGCGCATTTCCTTGCGTTTGCGTAGATACGCACATGGCTCGTGACGAATGATCGACTCTGCGCCGCTGTATGGCCGCTTCGCTTGTCAGCGACCCAAGTGGCCGGGAGTTTGCTGAGCAAATTCTGCGCGCTCCACGCTCGTGAGGTGGACTTGGAAACGTCACCGCTGCTCATACTTGCCGTCGTACTCCTACCGGAGAGAGGCGACGGTGTGTTTTGTGAATGACATCACATGGGACATCACAATTTCAAGGTCAGTGCAAGTACAAAGGACATCGCAGTATAACTTGGAGTAATTTAATTCACCTGCGATACATATAAAATAATAATGGTGTCCTGTCCTTGTGCAGCAGAATGGCCCCACTCCATGTATGTCCATGACCCTATGCTGCTATTCCATTAACTCTCCAGCACTGGCTATCATGAGATTAAAGGGCAACTGGAATTTATTCACTTATCTAAATGTGTTAATCATTATTCACCCTCTATTTTGGCCACCCCTGTTCTTTAGCAATGCAAATAACCCAGACAATAGTCTCACCACTAGATGGCGCGTGAGTTCAATGTAGTATTGGCCAACAGTAGATAGATTGGCTAGATTGAGCAATTGACATTCATGAGAGTACTCACAAAAATGGCACCAGTAACTTGATGGAAGCAAATAACCCCTTTGCATGAGATTTTGTGACACCAAGATGCCTTTACATTCAACGAAATCCATTAATTTAGGGAGAAACATGGATAACTTTGTATGTTGTAGTCTGCTATTCAAGTTAGGCACTATAAATAGAGTAATGTTCCCTCAAAAAAAATAAAATATTACACTGTCTTGAAGATATTTACGTTTCCCTCCACATCTTCACTGTCTTGCTGCTCCACTTTTGCCGTGGGTAATGAGAGTGGGGATTCTAATTCATTTCTGTCCATTGATCTTGATCTAATTAAAGACCTCATCCCTGCCACCTCATTTTCATAAGCTGTTCCCTTCAATTACATCTGACAAGTGAGCACAGACACACATTAACCTCCCGCATGAAGAGTCGCTATCCTTCCCTGGTCTCTCTGCACTCTTAAAATAACGCAGAGGGCAATTCACAGGTAATTCCACCTCTTCGAGTCCAACTTTATTTGAAACACATCAGGGGACGGCAATGTGCCACCCACCTATGCTCCCATTTCCTGGTAAAGAAATCAGCCTGTCGGTACCATGGGGAGACAAAGTGCCATGTTTTGCAATGTGTTCTCTCTGACGGTGGCCAAAATTCAGCTGTGTCCACTCATCATTTTACGTTAATGATTGCCTGGAAATGTTTGGCTACTAATGTTTATTACCTTCCATGCAGACCAAGGGAAGCCAACCAGTCTGGAAACATCTGAATACTGAATGAAACTCAAAATAACTCCGGGCTAAAAGTCTTTCGAGGGGGGAAATGGACCTGACCTGATTTATCCACTTAAATTATATTGGAGCTCATACAAAATTGATTACTTTGCTGCTATCAAGATGAATATAACATCACATATAACATCCCAGGCTTGTGACATGGTCGTATCAATGACTGCAAAGTGAAAATAAACAATGATAGGAGTATGGACACAGAGTCGTGTTTCAATCTGGTAGAGCATTTTCACTTTGAACCCTTTTTTAACCTTTAACCTTTTGAGTCAGTCAACTTATTTTGGCTGCCTGAGGTATCTTGGGTGATATCGCTGATTTGTGTTTTTTTTTTTTTTAAAAAGCTGAAAAAATACTCCTTTCTTGTTCATAGTTGCATTTTCCAAGACAGTGTTCATCCCCGTAATCCCAATTATGAGCAATACAAATCGTGGAAAACGTGCCGGTTGACTAACTTCTGGGACAGCAAAATTTTTGAAGGATAATTGTTCATGACCTCAAAATAAAATGCCTTTGACCTTCTTCCTTGCCTGATTATTTTAGGGTGACAAGGAATATTATCACTATTAGAAATAGGAATATAAGCTTGTTCTACTGTTTCACACATTGTACTGTATGTAAGAGCGCCAGTTAATCGCCTAAAATGTAAATACAATGCAAAAGCAAAGTGAAATATCACTTTTCCAGAGTTTCCAATGTGTCTTCACCCGCTGAAGCTAGCCAGCACCAGGGCCAGGGTCAGATATCATGATGGCCTGAAGTGACGGCAGCAGACCAAGAACATCAGAGACAATGAAACACAGTATTTTATTATTATTTACCATTATTTATGAATGGTGCCTTTCCCTGTCTTCTTGTAGTGTTGGAGTGTGGCGAGAGAGGAACACAGATGACTCTTAAGGCACAATGCAGTACCTAACCACTCAGAGGAAAAGTGAGCTCTTGGGTTCATTATTGCTGCTCATGTGCTTGGCGGACTGGATAAACAGTGGCGCTGGCTGCCAAGGGGTAGGCATGTGGGTAGCATTGATAATGATGATCAGCGCAGAAGTTAAACAGAGTAAAAACATGGATAACCCTCTTAACCAGGTTCCTGAAATGTCACACATGTATAGGTGTCAGTGCATTCATTGGGAGAAACTTGCAGAGGGCCGACACTACTCTTGTTCAGTGCAGCACATCTTTACCAGTATCACTGTGGCAAAGGGTGAGAGGCTCAAGATCATTCACCCCGAACACACATGACCAAGCACACACACACACACACACACATTAACACCCTGACACCAACAATGACACACCATGTGACAACAAGGTCAGATGCGGTTGTAAACAGGAGCCATAGACAAACAACAGTCTTTCTGAGAAATCCAGCTCTTATACCTCTGGGGAAACCCGCACTGAGTTTGTTGTCATTGTCTTAAACCTAGTTAATACTCTGTTTACGCTCTGTGTGTGTGTGTGTGTGTGTGTGTGTGTGTGTGACTTCTACCGTACTCTTCTCCTCGCCTAAGCCTCAAGTTATTGAGAAAATAAATGTCAGTTGGAGGGCGTTGTCTGTTTTGTGTCTGCACTGAGACTTAGTCCTCCCACTACTTGGAGCAGATCTAATTTGATTAGGGCAAAATGTAATGTTTGACTACCAGTGAAGAAAAGCATCAGGGTAGAGAGTATATCGGATAATACTGTTCCTAATATGACAATAGAGAGACGAGAGGCAGAGAAATGGATAGAAATAGAAATTGAGTGATTTTTGAGAGAGCTCTAGCAGAGAAAGAGAGTGAAAGTGGGGGTTGGGATTTAGGAGAGAGCTAGAGAGTGAGTGAGAGAGAGACAGTCAGATAGAGTGAAAGAGAGACTCTCCCCATGGGGGCTGAGTCTCTGGACCAGCGCCCGGTATGCCACTGTACTGTCATCTGTGAGCTGCCTTTGTACACGTATGGAGGCCAACATATCCCATGCTCCTCGGCTGTTATCCTAACCCAACTCCTAGCATGTGGCCTCCTGCTCTCTCCTCCATCACTCCTCTGTCCGCTCTCCCCCTCTCCCTCAACCTCCCTTCTGCATCTTACCCTCCTCCCTCGCTCTCTCCCTCTCTTTCTCCTCTCTCCCCATTCCCCCTCTTCCCCCTATTCCTCTTCACCTTACTCTCTTTCTCTCTCTTCCCCTCTATCTCTCTCTTCTTTCTCCTAGCCAAGACACAGCTAGAGGCTGGGCCTCTGCCACCTCCATGAAAACAGATGACAATGTTTTTTTTCACTGTCGCAGACCCCCCTCCAGGAGAGGTCTGTCTGCCTAGGAGGAGAGGGGGAAATGAGAAGGATTGATTAATTTAAAACGCATGCTCTCCTCTTTTTTCTCCACCGAGCCCCCCCTTCAGGAGGACATGCCTGCTCAATAGAGGGATTGAGAGGAAGATCACGGGGCCTCATTCATCAAGCCATGTATTCCTTTCTGAATTGCGTATGTAATGTGCAAACAAGCCAGAGTATTTGGGGTTGTGGCCTTTGACCGGGGATGCTATTATGTGTTTGGTGGATAGTTTTTTGATTGTGAAACGGTGACAAGTTCGATATGTTAGCCAAATGGAGAGGGTGTCCTTTGTAGTTCTTGCAATGAAAAGAGAGAGCTCTGCATTTTGTTTGAATTCAAATACACATTGAAAGTTTCAAATAAGGAGACTTAGCAACAGGAAGAACACACCTTCTTTGCAGCCTCATAAATGTGCTCTATAACACATAAGTGGCTTCTATTCAATAAAAAAAGAAGTGGATTCCATTCAATAATGGATCAAAATCTATTATTTTTCTAGTCAAAATACACCAACTGAGAGATGTTTCCCCTTAGTTTACTTAGATTAGCATCATATCATATGTTTCCTAAAATAACACCCACCATGGACACTGAGTACAGTTTGATAACAGATTTTGCCATTGATAGGGAAGGGATGCACCCCGATGCCTTGTGACATTGTACATTAGTGCTCCCAGACCACATGTCATTCTCAAGTCAGATGCTAGGCTGTGGTGAACAAGTGGTCCTTTTATCACTAATTGTGTTATTCACTTATTTTGACCTTTCCAGGCATTGAAGCCCGTTCAACCCGTCCACCCCGCTTCGCTGCGGCAGCATCCTTTACGAGCAGGAGAGGTGTGACTGGCTGCTACTGACTTCTAAATGGCTCGTGAACATCATAGGATGAACCCTCCACGAATATTGTCACTGGAGAAAACCTCATATCTCCAAAGGTCAGTTTTGCAGAGAAAAACGTGCATTGTCAGATTGACCACAGTGCATTTTTTTTTTAAAGGATCCAATGTTTTTGTGTAGGTTTTACTCATCATATGAAGGACCATGTAAAGCTTCTATTCAAGTAAAAAAAAAAAAGTGCTGAGTTATATGCTATTATAGCAGCATTTCATTGCTTTCATTGCTCTCATTTCAACCCTTCTTAATTGTATTTTATGACCGTGCAATGTCCCCAATTCTACACACTCTTTATTTTGCTAACAGGAACCCATCACCAGTCAAATGGCTGACTCCATCCCTGTCCACTACCTCATATGTGCTTTCCAGTGCATTACGCCCACAAAGGAGCTACAGTATTACACAAAGGGAGTGTTCTATTTTGGTGGCCTTATCAATAGAGGATCTGTCTCTCCCAGTATCTGAGCCCCCTGCTCCCTCTGTGAGAAGTGTTCATGAGAAGGAGTGCAAGGACAATGGATGACTTGATTGCGAGGACATATCACTTTGGATCACATGTATAGAGGAATGCAGGAACATGACCCGGGCAGAACCAATGCGGTTTGGCCCTTGTGGATCTCACACACTGTTTGGTAACAAGCCTGCAACGCTGACTCGCTGCGGACACCGAAGGTTCACCGTGGTCCAGCATGAGAGCGAGAGCGCAAGACCAGCGGAGGACATTCCAGGCGGAGTGAGTGAATGTGTCAGTTGTTGTCCGTGGTGCGTGAAGCATCAGAAACAAAACGCTATTGATCAACAGATATGTTACCCTGCTCCTCTGTTGTTCCCCTGTGACAGACGAGTCTCCCTCGCTTCTCTCTTTCTTTCATTTCAACCTCAGCACCGTCACCTCGCAGCAAGAAGGACGTGGGTTCAACTCGCAGCCTTTCTGTGTTTTAGTGGGTTTCCTCCCACATTCCAAAAACCTGCAAGTCACGTGGATGGTAGGCTCAAAATGGCCCATAGGTGTGGATGTGACTGTTTGTCTACCCCTCCCCCAGGGTGTTTCACTACTGAAATAGGCTCCTGGCCCCCACGCAACCCTGAAAAGAGGACAATGAATGAATAATCACAACCCCACGCAGTGTCTCTTCATCCCTCAGTAACTGTTTACCAAGGCATCCCCAGTACTCACGCTGAGGTGGGGGTTAAATCTGCAAAGAATTAATCCACTTAGATTGTTGACTCTCTGAGGCATCGCGGTGGCTCAGCAGGTGCTTGCCATGTTGTGAGTTTGAATCTGACTCATGACTTTCGCGGCGTACCTCGCTCTGCTCTCTTCCCTCTCTCTCTCTCTCTCTCTCTACTGTGTACACTATCTAGTGAAGCAGAGCCGCCATAAAAATAATCATTAAAGAAAGATTATCTCTTTCCTTTCTCTCTCTCTCTCTGTCTCTTCGTCTCGTTGAGTTTGGAATGCACCAGTGCGATCACTCCCACTGAGAATAGCACTCAGGTTGGGTAATTGTGCCTTACATAAGGGAGAGTATTGCACACAACAAGACATGTAAAAACAACAACAGGCAAGGCCAGAGGGAGAGAATGCAATCCTCAGCTATTTGTAATGGAGAACAGGGGAGGGGAAGTGGGGTGGAAGATGGATGTGATTTCACATTAATTGTGTGGGTTCTCAGGAGTGTGTGTGCGTGTGCGTGTGTGTGTGTGTTTTTCCGTGGGGTGGGAGGTGTTAGTGGAATTTCAGAGAGCTATGCTGATTTTACAGCCACGGCAGGGGTTTTGTGTGTGTGTGTGTGTGTGTGTGTGTGTGCGTGCACATGCAAGTCAGTATGGACACACGTGTGAGTATGTGCCCGCGTGTACGTGGGTGAACATGTGATTGTGTGAATTTGTGTGTGAGCTGGTGAATGAGTGAATGTGTATTTGTGTGTGTGTGTGTGTGTGTGCGTGCTGTGAGTCTCCACACTTGGCTAGCAGTAGTGAGTGGAATTTTCAGAGTACGATGTTAAGTTTGCAGAGTCTGTACAGCCAGACACACAGAGAGACTTCCAGCAGTCAGCTGCTTTACAACGATGGACAAAAACAAAATCCTCTCCAGCGGCAGGTAAATAAATACCTGACCTGGGTCAAGCAGCAGCGGCAAATATGTTTTGTAGTTCGGCAGAGTGGCAAGTATCCCAACGAGTACCAGAAAGTGTAGACAATCACAAGAGCAATTTAGTGTAGTGTACTAGTATGCTAGTGTGGAGTGATGGACAACAACCGGACACTAACTGAATTGTCCTGGTGTGGTAAAAGGATTAGACCCAGGTTGACCCAAATACGGGGTCAAATGCCAGGACACTTTTTTCACAGGATGCTTTTTTCATATTTTGCTTTTTCTGAACCCCAAATGAACCACATTTTTTCTAACAGTGCATGGTGTAACATTTCAGGCCTAACATAACCTTCCAGCCCCCCTTTCAATCTAACTGGCCATCTCTGGTCTGATTGCGACAAACTTTCAGTCCTGCTCCCTGAGATATTGTGAAAGCCAATTACTATTGATCATGTCCTTATTTTGCTGCCCCCTGTCACCTCTCTCTCTCTCTCTCTCTCTCTCTCTCTCTCTGGTGGTGGATCAAACCGCCCAACCCAGCATGCATCCCTAATCCACAACACTGACCTGAATTCCCCTCTCTTTCTTTTGCCTACTCTGCCTCTCTGTTCCTCTCTTACTGCAGCCCCGCCCCTTCATTTCCTCTCTCCCTCCCTTCAGCCCTCCTGCCCTGGAAGTGGACAGAACACACAAGCTGGTTTCGTTCCTATTCTCGTGCTGGTTAGTCCGTAATCACCGTGTTTACAGCACCTCACCTGTTTATCGGGTTCTCACTGTGTGAATAACACTTGTATGCAGGATGGGTGTTACCAAGGTTACCGCAGTGGCACTAAATAACTGTGACAGCTGTGGCTGGGGACTCTAGTCAAGCAAAACGATATCACCATAGATACAGAGTACTAGTAAACAAAGACACGTATTCCCCCGTGGTCTAAGAAGGAGCAAAAATGGGCAGGGCAGGTTGCCCCATTCCCTCGGCAGGTAGACGCCTCTGTCATGTATGTGAGCGGTGGGTGAACAGTCACTGTGGCAAGGTTTCTTGAGCGCCAGCCATTGGCAGCCAAAGCCAACTCTTTAGGAAGTGACCCAAAACATAGTCACTGCTAACAGTGCTACAAATCTGTGATTATATTACATCCCCCTAACGCTGCGAGGTTAGAAGCAGTGGAGAATGTCTGGATTGTAATCTACATGGCAGTATGTCTGTGGCCATCTGTGCCGCAGCGTTAGTGTGTGTGTGTGTGTGTGTGTGTGTGCGTGCGACGTGGTCTGTGTGTGATGTCTGCGCTGTACCCATGCGGCTGGTGCTGCATTCATCTTTCAGTCACCCAAAAGCAGATGTCACCAGGACGATGGGGAGCGGCAGATTGCCGTGGCGACCAACCGGCAGCAGGTTGAAGGTGTCTCCGCCCCGCGGTGCCCAGCAGATGGAAGCTGAGGTCATTATCTGCTACTCTGTTCATCATCCCCCCCCCCAACACACACACACACACACACAGACACACACACGATCTCTCTCTTACTGCGTCACATTGCTGCAAAGAAGTATCAGTTCCATTATGTAACCCATTATGTCACTGCATGCAGACACATTAAAAAGAGCTTTAAATCATGCAAACACATTAGGCAACTTCAATTATTTGTTCTTCTGTCAATTATAACTCCTTATCTTGGACTCCTCTGCTGATATGGTTAACAAGCGATGCCGTGTTTACCTGGGCCCTAACAACACAACCTGGATACCAATGCTGGGAAAAAATCACAGCAGCGCAGCAGTAGGCCCTGAATTTTAGAGCCATGCCATTTCCTTATAAGCAACAGCAAAGTTGTGCCATGAAAAATAGCCATAGATAAGGCTTGAATGGATAGATAGATATGGCTGTTCAGGACAAATAAACTAAGTCAAACAACCACAGGCAGAAAGTGGGGCAGCCTGGAAAAAAAGTGCCCTCCTTGCCAGAGCGGACAGCACTTCCTGGTGTATTACGCTGCCAGCATCCTTCTGTAATAAGCTGTGTGGACAGTAAGGAGGACATGGGTAAATCCAGTGTTTACATGCTTCGTGTCATGTCCTTTCTGTGTGCCATGCTGCAGACAGCTGTCACTAAGAGAGGATTCCCTTCACCATTGCAGCAGCAGCACAGAGCGGCCATCTAGCAAGCTAGGAGTGTCAGCAATTATCCCTCTAAACCCCCTCAGGCTACAGTATATTGAGCAAATTTCACTTCCTGTGTGTCTACTGCTGCTGCTGCTCAGTAGCTCTCTGCTGTTGGTTTTCTCTGCTCTTGCAAATATGAACCAGACACGCTCCAGCTGTGTGATACTGTGCATTATTGAGGCCACGCAATAGAGTATTTTGTTTGTGTTAGTGCAATGATGTTTGCAGCTCTGGCGCCTGTCCAAATGTGCCGAGTTATTCTTGTTTGTTTGCTCTCTCGGTTGAAGCGGGGTTGTAACGAGATTTAACTGCATATGGGCAGCTTTTGCTGTGAGAGGGTGAGCGGTGTTGGTCGTTTTACAGCCCTTAGACACATGTGGCACACAGACGTGCCTAACACCAGCTCGCTGGGGCGTTGGTGTCTGGCAATAGGCTTTGTTTTTATAGAGCTACTGAAATGATCAAAGGTTAGGCTTGTGCAAGATGGCTTTCTGTGTAGTTCACGTTCCACTTTCGCTGTGTGAATAGACGCAACAGTGCAGCGTGTTCCTGATAATTGCAATCAGATCTTCTTGAAGATTAAATAAGAAATGATAATGGGAAATTATAATTATCACACTTAAGCTATATAGATAAGCTATAACCATATCGAAATATATATAAATCTATAATTGAATTTGCGTTATCATTGTGAATCCACATATCATCAGAAAATAATGATATTAAGGGGGAGGCTGTTTGATGTCCAGACAGAAGCTCCATCATTACCATTATTCCAGACTGGGTGGCACACTTCAGTCTATGGTGAGCCTGCTGTGTCTCCTCCCCCCCAGCGGTGCATCTCAGGGAACTGTTGTTGGCCCTATATCATTTCAGAGAGTAATCGTGGGGCTTTGGGGCTCCTAGCCCTCCATTTACATGTCAAAACCTCCCTGGGCTCTGGATGTAAGGGACCCAATTTGGAATGACAAAGCTGGGCTAGAGACAGCTGATCCACAAAGGAGGCCTGGTTAAGTTCTTCCTCCCAGTCACCAGCTGCTCCACTGACCCACAGCACCTCCATTCACCAGACACACACAGGAAAGAGAGGGGAATGCCGCCACGCGCACTCACGTGGGTAGCAACAGCCGGGGTAGAAAATGATGTTTTATTCTTCTAAATCAGTATTATTTGCAATCCATTCTGGCCCCATTAATAGTGCATGCTGCTGAAACTGCAAGGGTATGATTCAGTTATGTACCTGCTCCCCGTGTAGATAAAATTCCTTCCTTGTATTGACAGCCTATCTTGAAATATTTCATGTTGTAAGCTCTGCCCAGTTGTGGAAACGCTTGCTGAGATATTTTTCAATTACCAAAGTGCTTTTATCGCAAAAAAACAGGTCACACAAACAAACCCTTCCATGGATGTGTCTTTGGGGTGTTGTTGACATTATCGCCTTCTGTTGAATTTCAGAACATGCAGAGGCTTTTTTTTTTTTTTTTTTGAGAAACAGAGCGTAGAACATGAGATGAACCGAGCTGTCAGTAATTTTTACCATAGGCCTGCGTGTGTAGCATCTGTCACATGGAACACCACTCTCTATTTGTGTCTGCCTCTGACACAAAGTGGCTTAGGGATTTGTCACTTCCCTTGCTGCATTGTGCAATGGAATGACAGGATACCGGCTGGGACTTCTAGGTCACACCCAGCGTGTTTTTCCTGGATTTGTGCTCAACATCCAATTGGAAATGCACTACCCAACTCCCCCCCCAACCCCCAACCCATATACTCCCAGGTTGCACCACATGCACTTCAACTCCAAGAACTACAAAAGCGACACAGTTTGCAAGGCAGTAACGACAGGCCCAGATGGTAAGGTATGGCCAGCTCCTCTTGAAGCAAAGCAGAGATTACATAAGTAGATTTAAACTACCAAAAAAAGGGGGACATATTTCATTAACGTCATTGGTGCCAAGATCTATATTTGGAGCATGAGCCCACAGAAACAGACGTGCAGGGATGAAAATAGTCTCAAATAGCCCAGTTTGGGAGCTTTATTCCATTCCACTCTCCAGCCACAAGGATAGTGACAGACTGAGAACAGTCCACAGAGAGCAGCTCTACTCACCCAATCACAGCACTCCCTCGGGCAG
>CABFOQ010036491.1:0-19893 GCA_900660455.1 Gephyroberyx darwinii | reverse complement strand
ATACACACACACACCACACTCACACTGATTGTTTCTACAAAAGCCCACCTTTTCATTAGCCAAGTGCAGTGCAGTGTGATATTAGACATGATTTCTCATTTTGCCCTCGGTGATTGAGACACAGAAAAGGGGCCCAGGATTCTGAGAGACAAGATAATCGGTCAAGACAGCCGAATCAAGAGAGGGATGAGAAACGGGATGGAAAGAGTATGGGGGTGTGAGACAGAGAGAGAGAGAGAGAGATACTGTAGAGTGAGAAGAGTAAGAAGCAGATGGACAAGTTCATGGGTCAGTGGTCTGCGTCACTGGGTAATGCTCTCTGTCTGGACACAGGTGCCCTCCTTTATTTTAGTCCCCTCACCATCCACATTATTTATGTTGGAAATGCCAGTCAAATCCACATTTATCAAACCCCTGAGAGTCAGACTGCTACATCAAATTAGCCGAGGCCCTCTCATATGGGGTGAATAGAATGGACTCGGCCAGTCAGACAGGCCTCCTATTCTTAGAAGCATGATAAATTCATGTGCTCGGGCAGCTAGCATCTCGCTATGAGGAGTCCCTTGATAAGCAATGGTGTTTTTGTTTCTTTTGGGTGTTTTCTTGCCTCAGGAAAGGGATTCCATCCAGAGAGGATGATTCCAAATGCCCTTGGTTCAATGCACAATATGGAGAGCACAGGGTATGTGTCATCCATGCTGTGTACTCTGCGGTGCTACATCACCAGTTGCAAGTTAGATGCTGTAGATGTGTACTGTGTACCAACATGGTTCACTGGTAGTTGCAGCCTGTCATCCCTGTAGACTGCTTCCCTTGTTTAAAGCGTTCCTTCCCTGGCTTCCTGCCTTATCTGAATACATAAAACATGACAGGACCCGCATCGTTATCTGTCCCCCCTTGCCGTCATGATATATGTGGCATGGGCACATTTTGTGACGCGAGCCTGCAGGAGAGTAAAGCAAGAGCAACATTACATCCAACACACACACACACACACAATATGCACATACTTACACATTCACAAATGCACACACATTCATGAACATGCATACATTCATTCATGAACACACACACAAACACACACATCAGTTGCAAACTCACTTATATATTCTCAAATGAGTGCTCTGTCATTAACACTCCCCTCCAGTCCTCTCTGGAGACTGTATATTTTTAACCAGTCTTTTCCAGTGCCACATTTGTCTGCCGCTTTGCAGGAGGTGTCTGTGAGGAGGTCGCTGCCTAGTAAGGTGAAATGAGACTTATTGATGAAGCAGTTTCTGCTTGTAGCACCACAGATCTACCCACCAGCCCAACTGAGGGATGAGGAGCCACCGCCGTCCGTCCTCTCCTCCATACGCAGCCCCTAACAACACACAGACGTCATGGTAACGGTATCCGTTGTCGTAGATGCGATATTGGTGTTTAGGGTCATGGTTGCCATGGTGATCATTCTGTTCATAGTAGTGACAGTGGTTGAGGTATTCTGGCTGAAGATCATTGTGGAGCTGCTGCGGTTGCAGTTAGTAAAGCGACATATGTCTGGCAGTTTTATTGATATCAGAGTTTAGTTATTATTTTCTATTATTATTATTATTATTATTATTATTATTATTATTATTATAGAGGCCTCTTCTATCTGTACATGATAAATTACATTGTAAATTGCAAATGTGCAGTTCGTGTGACCTTTAAAATAAAATAGGAGTCTCACATTTTTAAAAGGCCCATTATTAATGTTGCGTAATATAACTGTATTCTATTCATTTTATGGTTGGTCTGCTCGAAGTCTTTGACAACAATGATCAACTTCCCATCAGAGCTGCGTAGGACTGGCACCACATTTTACAGTGGCTTGTGACCACCATGTTTTCATGAGCTCATCAAAAAGCCCATTTTTATGATTACAGTAGCAAGTATTTGAGACCACACAATTACACAGTAGAATGATTTTCAGTTAATCAAATAAAACAACAAGATGAGCAGAGGTCAAATAAACAGATTATGATTATGCACACGTTTTCGAAGCTTGGCACTTGCTGTTGGGAAATGTTTACACACTATGCAAACTTCAATAATCTACAACAGCTTCAGAACACAACTCATGTCAAGCTGTCACATACTGTCCATGTATCAATAGCTCAGCCAAAATGTTCAATATGTCAAAACTAGTGATGGCATATTGGCATGCAAGACTGCTTTAACTGATTTAACCATTATGTCCACCTGTTAATCTTCACATCGACAAACAGAAATAATTATCCTTTAGTTTCCTCTATTGGCCCTTCTCTTGAAAATCGTTCCAGGTACCATTTGAAAAACATTTGCAGAGTGTTTCTGGAACTTTTTGGTTTTGATGTTTGTTGTTTGTTGGTTCCTGCAGAGCCGTGGAAAAGTGCCAGCATAAGTCTACGTTTCTGCTTCAGTTCCCTCTTTTCTGGGAGAAACAAGAAGTGTTTTTGTGTCTGGAACGCTGCTTTGATTGATCTGATCAATAACTCATATGTTCCATTTTAGTTTTCTACTCAGTGCCTAAAGCTCCTCTGAGGGGAGTCAACACCAACAAGTTTTTTAAGTCTGACTGAGTGGCTGGTTGTTCTGAGTATCTGAGCAACACTAAGCTGAATGATTGACAGTTGCTTTGTGTGTGTGGGTGTGTGTGTGTGTGGTTGTGTGTGTGTGTATGCATGAGCATTCTTGTGTGTATATTTTCAAGCGGCCTGGCTGCCATGCAGGAGTGAACGCTTAGACGCAGTGATCCAGGAAGGCAGAAAATACGCCACAGCATGCTGAGCTCCCAGATTTGGGGATTTTCTTTTGCTCGTTTGTACTGTTCTGTGTTGCTGGTTTTGCTGTTATTGAGTGCAGTGTTCTGAGGGAGATTGGGGTGGAAAGTCTTGAGTTCCACTGTGCGTGTGCAGGCGAGTGCATGAGTGTGTTACTTTATGTTTGTACGAAGCCAGCCAGCTCGCTAGCTAGTGTACCAGACAGAAGCGATAAATAAATCCATCTTTCTTAGATCCTCTTTCCTCCTCCAAGGCAGACTGGCAGACACTGTAGGAATGGAGGCAGAGAGAATGGTAGCCCCCAGGTGTGCTCAGTCTGAAAGGGATGCCTTCTCATAACTAAGACAGGAGGATTAGCTGAGAAAGCCTTTTCCTCCCCTCATGTCGTCTGATAAATGGCACCTCTCAGTACCAGCCTGTATACAGCGGACAGATGGAAAAATAAAAAGAGGTAGGGATGATGTAATGGCCTAGATTGAGAGAGTTTGTTTCCCCCTCTTAACTATGTGTGTGTGGATGATACGTATGCATGTTTGTCAGAGCGTTTTTAGTGCTGCTGGCTTTTATGTCTGAGGCCATAACTCAGAGCTCTCTCTCTCTCTCTCCTCCTCTCCATCCTCTCCGTCTTTTAATGTGAGTAACCGTCTGTTCATGTGGTCGGGCCAGTTTTGTCTCAGTTTTGTCTCCTTTTCTTTCACTGAGAGCGGTTGTCATCGCTTGCAGTTTGACAAGATAATTGTCTCCCTCCATTCAAGCTCAATATAGCCACATAACTCAGTGACCCATCTATGCTCACTCAACATGGCAGGGAATGATTACCTGCCGTTTCCCGGTCTATTTGTATTAGATATCGGGTACCTTGTTTTGAAATGCCTATAGTGATTTTGTTAATCAAGCTGTTAATTATTAGATTAATTGGTTTTGATTAACTGGTTAATTATTGGCTGCCACCCTAGCAAGAGGGTGGACTTGATGTTAGCGCTCACGGAGACAAATGTCGACATCATGCTATTAGAACAAATGAGTTTGTTTGTGAGATAGAGGGAGAAAACACAAGGGCGGCCATGCATTAAACTCAATTGACTCGTGCCTGTCAATAGCAGGGCAGGAGGCCATTTATTCCAATACCTTTATATAGGATCCTTGTCACTCTCTGAATGAGAAGAAAGAGGAGAGACAAAAAAAAGAGAAAACAAGAATGAGAGAAACAGAGAAAGATTTTAAGAAATATTATTTCCAAGAGGCAGCAGGCAACAAGAGACGCTAGATTAGATAGAGTATTTTTCACTTTGGTAGAGCATTTGATTTAACTTTACAGGAGGCCCTAATTCACTAATTCAATAACTAATTGTTTGACCCCTAATGTGTAAAATAAATTTGTGTGCCGTGTGGAAATCTTCAAAGAAATGCCTGTTATTATCGTAGCAAACGGTCAGGCAGGGTTGGTTTGATTCCACGAAAAGATGTGAGTGTGACCATTAGGTTCATGTGTTCTGTTAATGGCACAAAAATAACTCAAATAAATAAAGGAAACGTTACTTTTATGCACTGATCAAGCATGAGCACTGTTGAATTTCTTCATGGGCATGTGGCAGCAGTGCAGTGAGTATGTAAACTGTCTGGTTTACAATATATCATGTCTGATGATGAAGCTGTAGGGCCAAGATTTCAGTTCCTCACCCCTTGCAAAACACTTGTTGTGGTTTCCATCATAAATACTTGACTGAACATGGTCCCTACACACACAAGGCATACAGTGCATACCATCATGAGCCTTCATCTCCACAGTCATGTGACAGCATTCAGATGGTTGACTACACCCAGTATAATCCGCCTTAATCTTCCGCTGCTCAGCTCATTTTTATCCCCAGTCATCTGAACGACTACAGGGCAGAACTGGTAGAGAAAGAGCTGCGGCTGCTCTCGAGGAGCGGAGCATGGCTCTTTTCCATAATGTGACATTCCTACATAGGGATTAAATCTCTCCATGCCTTGAAATGTCAAATAAAATGATCAATGATTTCAATAAAATGTTCTCCTATTGACAAAGCTTCATCCTTGTCCAACCATTGAGCTGAGCATTGATCTCTGCATTCAGCGGTTGGGAACAGGTTGTGTGTGTGTGTGTGTGTGCATGGCGGACATGCATCTTTCTGCATGTGTGTGTGCGTTGAATGGATTGTTTAATCGATGCAACACTCCCGGTATCTGAGGGAAGATGGCTACAAAGCGACTACCTATCACACATTGACTGGAGTCTGATTGGAACAGACCGGCAACAATGCAAGAGAAAGAGAGAGAGACAGGCCGGCTGGCAGAGAGAGAACGACAGACAGACATACCCGACACAAGGTATTTTTCACATTTGAAGACTAAAAAGGAAAAAAACATTTCATAACAGCAGCACTCATCACACACTTAGAGAGTGAGAGACAGAACAGAAGGAAGGAGACAAAAGGAGAAGCTGAGCAGCGGGGATATGTGGAGCGAGCTGCAGAGGGTGGGCAAACGATGACAGCAATAAACAGCTTCGTGACTGGAATCCACTTTTTCATAATCCTTTTACGCAACGTCTCTTCCTGTCTTCATTATGCTTCTTTCTTCTGCTACACGTCTCCACCCTCTCCACCTCTTCCCTGCCCCGTTCTCACCTTCCTCTTCCCGCTCCACCTTCTTTCCTGCTTCAGCTTCTTCCCTCTTCTATTATTCTTAATCCAATTTTCCCATTTCGCTCCTCTCGTTCCTCCATGTCATCTTCATCTTCTATTCTCCTTCCTTCCTTCCTTCCTTTTATGTTTATACCACCTCCATATAACATGCAGATGCGTGCACACACACAGAAGCATTTGCATATGTATGTGCGCACACACACACACACACACACACACACACACACACACACACACACACACACTTCTCTACTGTTGCCGTGAGACACATTGTAATTAACCATCCGGTTGCTCATTTCTCCTTGGAGACGGAGCATCAGGGGGGTGGGCTTTCCGTGGGTTTGGGAGAGGCTAGGGTAAATGTAGGAAGATAGGGAACTGGCTCTTGTGCTGAACTGATGAGCTTCAGTTAAGAGTGGGCATGTGTACATCTTTGAATCAGACATACATGAAAAGGGAACACACGTGTACATTTTATGCCAATAAGTAATCATGGAACAAACATATGATTTATATGACTCATAAGATGACACAACCTTCTGAGCGCTACAGGTTTGTGATGTGTGTGTACATGCAGTTATGTCATGTGTCATAAACAGATAGATAGATAGATAGATAGATAGATAGATAGATAGATGGATGGATAGATAGATAGATAGATAGATAGATAGATAGATAGATAGATAGATAGATAGATCTCTCTCTCACACACACACAGTTGTCTAAAATACCATAATCCCAGCTGTCCATATGGGCAAACATTGCTTCACACATTCTCATACTTCTTCAAGGCTTTTAGGACACTTACTGTACATGACACACAAACACTTAGATATGTGGGGAGGCTGGTGAGTGTGTGTGTGTGTCTGTAGTTGAGAGACAGCAATACTGAGGACAGAGCACACAGGCCTAGAAACCCTTCACTTGATAATATGTCATTATCAGTTTTACGTAATGGGCCGTGAGTCAAATCAATGGCTACACAGTCTCGCTGTTACATACAGATACAGAGACATACTCGGAGGTCAAGGCCAGGTTGAACAGTTTTTGTCTGTGTCCGTAAAACATAAGACGTTATCTCACTACAAGGTCCAGAGAGTGATGTAATTAAAACAAGCAGGCCGGTCCATTTCTATCAAAGTGATGGATGCTGGACTGACCGCAGACAGCTACAGATATCCCTCAGTCTATCGATTTCACTTGATGCAGGTGCTCCCTTCCAGCCCAACATGTCCCTTTCTCTTTATAGCCTAATCCATTTTGTGTGTGTGAATGAGTGAGTGAGTGAGTGAGTGGGTGAGTGAGTGAGTGAGTGAGTGAGTGAGTGAGTGAGTGAGAAAGAGAGAGAGAGAGAGGGTGTTCTCATATCAACTTTGAGGTTACAGTTACAAACAATTGTGTATGATATTCTACAAGTAGTAGTTTCACATTACAGAACAGCTTCACGTATACTGTGTAGATATAATATGAATCAGTGTGTAGGTATAAAATGAATCAGTGTGTAGGTATAAAATGAATCAGTGTGTAGGTATAATATGAATCAGTGTGTAGGTATAATATGAATCAGTGTGTAGGTATAAAATGAATCAGTGTGTAGGTATAATATGAATCAGTGTGTAGGTATAAAATGAATCAGTGTGTAGGTATAATATGAATCAGTGTGTAGGTATAAAATGAATTGTGTGTGTGATCCCTACTCTCTAAACAGTCCAACCATCTTCATATCTTATAGCTCATAGCTTTGGACTGGACCACTGTCTAACTCTGTCCACTGTGTCAAGGCCATGTGCAAGTCACTACCTCTTTGCAGCTACAGTAACTCTGATATAAACACACCAACCACCACCACCACAAGTACTTTCCAACAACGCTTTGTTCTGTACAATGTTTATGCTACTACACATTGTCCCTGTGGGCTGTACAAGTGGTTATTTCTTTGTTTCCTTATGTGTTAATGTAAGATAAAATATGTCGTCAGGGACGTCAAAGACGGCGTCATTACAGAGGCTAACTTTTTCCAGTGATGGAAATAATTACAGTAAACCATAACAACTGTACTGAGAGACTTTCAACTCTAACCCACTCCGCCCTCTTCTCCCGTCTACAGCCTTTAAGTGGAACAGAAACACTCTGCCTTGCTTGGACCTCCAGATCACTGTTAAGAAGATTTGAGTAAGTTGGGCTGTCATTGTGTGTGTTACACATTCACCAGTCAAAAAAAGCAACAGTATGTCTCCATCGTGACCGTGAAGTATCTATAAACTATTCACTTGTTGTCCGGGCAACCAGATAGCTGTGATCTCACATAGTTTAGCAGAGATCTTCCCATAATGCTTTTGACAAGGGCCACAACAGCAAGAAATCACGACAATGTAAAAGCATGTCACTCAAGAGTCTCCAGTAAAATGTGTCTGCCATTATTTTTGATGCACACTATTTGCTCATCTAAAGCTTATAGGCATTTTGCCTTCTAAATGGGTTTGTTTGGAGGTCATTTTTGCCTTTATTAGATAGTTAACAGTAGAGAGAGAGACACACATAGGAAGAGATTGGAAGGGGGGATGACAGGTTGTTTTAGTTGCATGGTGTGTGCCTTAGTATGAGCCACAAGAACCATCCCAACTTTGACATCTTTTCTGAAGTAGCAGACGTCGAGAACGAGGGACAAAAAACAATGTGGATGAGACCAACCTGTTTTATTCAAAGCTATTGTTGGAAAGAAACATTGCTATTTCTCCTACTACTCTTCTTCTACTCTTTCTTCTCTGTTTCATGTCACCCATTAAAAACTCTGTAGCACTATAAACCACATCTTCCCAGAGTCCACCAGAATATTACTGTAACACACAATATACCGAGATGATCATTACATAATGACAAACACAGCTTTAAAAAAGGGCAAGAAGTATCAGAAGTATGTAAAAGAAGTATATCCAAACTAGTGATGCTTTACCTATGCTGCTACTTTCAGCCAACTTGAGAAAAATGACTAAGAGAGAATGAGAGAAATGTCTAAGGGGTCGTGGGAAAATAGTGACAGACATGATAACTGAACAGTGGGGGGTTTCTTCATCTGCTAACCCCACCTTAAGGACAGCTTGTCCTACGGTGGACTCCAAACAGAGGTAGAATTGCAAGGATTAGCTGGATCTGAATATAATATTTCAACATAAATCAATTAACTCCACACACTGAATTCCTGGATAAAGCTGTTCTGTAATCTTCTCTCCAAGCATAAGGAGCTTTCCGTCAACACGTTAATTCTGCCCTCTGCCAGGTCCAGCTACTCACAGTGACAGGAGGGAAAGAATATTAATACAGTTTTTTAATATGGGAACGTACTATGCTGGCAATTCGCTCTTTAAATCCTTGTTATATAACTCTTTTTAATATCATCAGAGTTCAAATTTACAGTCGCAGTTTTTAAGTCCCCGTGAATGTTGGTGAACTATAACAGCAGTTATCCGCGCTTAAAGCAGCGTTTATAAATTCTCCGACAATATACATTTTATTATTTCATTTTATTTGATGTAATATGTATTGCATGCAGCATGAGCGCTGAGCTGCAGGGTGATGAGATGAAGTCTTATTTGAAGTTCATGACAGCGTCCTCCTAGAATACTGTACATTTACGGCCAAACCGCCTCATCATCTACCCAACGCTGCTTCACTTTCTTGGATGCCAACCAGAGCGGCGCAGTCATTAGTCTCTGGCTCTGTACACTGTCTCCTGGGAAGACGGCGTGATTCCAAGAAGAAAGAGGACAACCACACTCCATATGGCACCGTCATGTAATCACAGGTGGATGTGTGCTAGGTCACTTGTACTTAGTTTGTGGGTGGAGAGGTGTCCCCTGACCATCTGGGCTGAATTCTGTCCACCTGGAGAGTGTCTGTGTGTCTGTGTGCGTCCGCCTCTCAGCATCAATCTCTGGAAGGCGACCTTTATCCCCCTGCTTGAAAAATGACTGTTGCGGAACTGCAATCCGTTCAACATGAAGGTGTTTTACAAAAGAAAATAATTAATCTGAAGTCCAGACTGTTTTACAATGAGAAAACGTAAACAGCAGTATAACGACGAGTGGCAGATTTCTGACACAATTACTGACACAAACCTGGTGTATGTGTTCATTTTTACCTAGCCCCAAAGTTCCTCAAGAAATAAAGGTAACTGCTTTGTGCTCACACCCATTTCTCATGTTCCCCAAATGCATTGCCATATGGTGAGATGATGGTGTAGCTAATTCACACGGATACATTTGAAGATGGTAAAGAGAGAGGCAGCATATCCTATAAATTCCTTAAAACAGCAATCTTAGCGAAGGGAAAGAAACAGCATTAAACATGTGCTCACACAAACCCTTAACTGTGCATCCATTCAGTCATCATTACTAACTAACTCTCTCCCCACGATAGGACCACGTCAGAGCTCGCAGGGAGGCCAGACTGTCCAAATGTCTGTGATACCAACAATGCATACTGCCTATACAGTTGAGATTGGTACAGATTGGTTATCACTGCCATAAAATCATTTGTGTGTAAAGGCTAAAATAAATATTCCACAATGTTAATCTCCCATTTGTTGTCGATGGAGCAGGTTGTACGTGTTGATGAAAGGGAGTTGTTCCTGTTCACAAATATTGCTGAACCAGGCAAGAGGAATAGCTATGACTGACTAATGCTGCACTATTGATGTTCTATAACAAACACACACACATGCATGCATGCACACGTGCCCGCACACGCACATATACACACATGTGCAGACACACACACACACATTGTCATTTTAAACTCACGGTCAACGACAGTCAGGGCTGTAGTAAAGACCACCTTAGTCAAGTCCAAGTCAATTCCAAGACCAGGTCGCAAGACAGACTAGACCAAGTCCAGACCAAAGCAAATAGAGTCCTATTCAAGACCAGAATAGGCAATAAACATTGTACATGTCTTTGCAAACGTTAAAATAATGCAGAAGTAGTTTCTTAAGGATCAGCGGACAACTATCTGCAGGAACTACACTTACCCTTTAACATCAAAGTAATCAATGCATAAAGGTAAGACAGGTGTAAACCTTTGAATTGTTTGTGGTGCTTAGGAAAAAATAAATGGAGGTGGACCAGATCAAGAAAAATGTAGCTTTGAAAAATGTATGATAGGCGGGAAAAAGTCAACAACTAGTAGACAAGTCTGAGTCAAAATAGACACGAGACTCAAATACTCCAGCCCTGACAACAGTACTAAACTATCACTGCAACTTACGTTCCCAGCACTTCTTTGAAGTCATAATGTTCTTTGATGTCTGATGTCTTCTTTTTCCATCCGTTTCCATCCTCTCCAAGAGGCATCCTACAATGCTGATCGGAGTCGCCACACCAGAACTACAGAAAAAAGAGCAGAATAAAAAAAACACTGAATAGGACCAGAGAACGTACAATTAATTTTTGACCCGACTCAATCAGATAGTAAAACCTTTGATCAAGATGGTGAATTGCCACGGTGAATTGAACTAACAATGGAAATACTGATTGGACCAATGATTTCTGATGAAATTTTTTGAAGTGATAAAAATGTTAAAATTCCATCAAAGGCAACATGGTTTTGTATGATGTAGTGCATCTCCTGCTGTCTGGTGCTGTCTCTAAATGATACATCATTCAAACTCACAGGGGTAGAAGAATGGAAAGACAGTTGGTGTGGCATGCTACACCACAACCCATGGGCACCCATGCACTAGATTGACATTTAATACAATTAGGAATATTTAGACTGCAGAAGATATTGTGCCTCTGCATCATTTGGTTTAATAGATCCATTAAGGTTTGACTGACTGATGTTGATTGTTACATAAAACCTTCAGCTATCAGGCCATTGATTTCCCTGATTAAGTGCCCTGGTTATTGTGGCTAATACTCCTGCTTGCACTGGGCTTGATTGGATTAAATTACCAAAAGACATGCCTACACCACCAACACAAGGTGAAAAAAGTGGATTTTCCTACTTAGTCAAAGGATCTGATTACTCCCTCCAATAACAGCTTGAAACTGGTGGAAGTAAAAGAGAAAAGAGATATTGCTGCAATCTGTTTTATTAGACCTGTGGTTTTGTGTTAACCTTCATTTTATCAGGCAGGTTAATTAAGAAGTTTTTATTAAGGCATGGCAAGAGGGAAACGGTTTCTTGTCGGGGTGGTGATGGAGAATATAATCCAAAGACCACTAAACGTACACCTTAACACGGGGACGTGACCACTGCACAAACAAAGCACAGCAGCATCCAGGAGTCATAGTTTACAACTGGGCAACAATAGGAACAAAAACAGTGGAGCAGAGTCAGACGTAAGCAAGGCACCATACGTCGCAAAACAAGTCTAGAGGCAGCAGCCGGTGGACGTTTGTGTGAATTGAACAAAAATCTGAAGCCCACGTCCCTTTGTAAAACATGACGGGGAAGAGGAGGAAGCAAACCAGTACTAGATCTGAACAAAAGTAGCTTTCTCCAGAGGGAAAAGATATGATATGAGCTCTGGTCAGCTCCAACATGGTAATAGTATCCCAATATAGAGGCTTAATGGAAACGCTCGATAAGGGAAGCCAGCTAACCAGATTTCGTTTGCACTATAGGGCGTGAATGGAAATAAAAGCGTGTATAGACGATGCTATGTGTGCATTATTGAATAAAGCCGTCTTTCGTGGTTGTGATCATGCAAGCGGATCATCAGACTGAAAAGCAGTGTGGGTGTGCGAAGCTACTGCAGCGTTCAAGGGTATGGCAGTCAAATACAGCATCTTTAGGTTAAATTAGGAGCCTGTAGACATGCGACATGCAAGCGCATCACAGGCACACGGGTTTTAACCGAAAGCACACTATACGATTGATTGTACATTTCAGCAAATACCTGCAATCATTGAAAAAAACGTACCTGAATGACGATCTGTATGATCTGTTCTCCTTCCCTGTGCGTGCGATTTGGTTGCTGTGCTTGTCCGCAGCGCTGGATCCGTTCAGACTTCTTTTGACGTCAAGAAAACCAGACGTCTGTGAACGTAGTGCAGCATAAAGTCACTGTTCTCTTAACGACATGATCCGCGGCTCACCTTCCGATAGTCAGGAGATAGTCTATCGGGAGGGCAGCCTTTTGCACCTCTGCCTGTTATTTTTGGAAAGAGGTGCTTGTCGTGGGAGAGTCGATAAACTTCTTGCCTTGGCGGTGTATGACGAGCTGGGTCGTGCAGACTAACCTTATTTATAGTGATTCAAAGCAGGCATAACATCGTGGATAATGCAGCGTGCAACCCTGACAGGCCACAGGCAGTATGGAAATTACAAACCTAGGTAATAGCCTATAAATAAATGTGTAGCAGGGACCTAGTAAATAAACCACTGAATATTGGTGGGTGAATAAGTGTCTGGTCGGTGGCCACGATGACAGAGGAATGGGCCTTATGTGCATTTGCATTGAATATTTTCACGTACAGCAAGCCAGTCTTTGCCAGTCAACGCCCTACTTTACTCTCACACAACAGCACACACTCACTTTCACGGTTTAGCTTGCCCAACCACAGGACACAGGTCTAGGACTGTGGCCCTCAAAGTGAGGCCCAGGACCACCAGGGGGGCTTGAAGAGGTTCCAGGGGGTCCACAGCCAAATGAGGTGTAGCTTAATTTCATTATAATTTCACTCTCTAGTGCAATGATATTGTATAAGGGTGACTATTTTGTTCTACTACGAATTAGGAATTACAATGAATTAGGAATTACGTTTGGGAACGCTTGTTCAAAGCTATTGTTGGCCACTGAGCAGCTCCAGTGAAGCAGTTGAGGGCTGCCTTGCTTAAAGGCACAGGTTGTAGCAGGAGGGCAGAGTATTTCTTGATTACTTCCCTGCCAACTGTAAAGATTTCCACAGCTTGTCTGGATGAGAGATTTAAGAAGACACAATAGTGGAAATCCACTGTGGATCAAGAGCAATTCTATAACATAGCATACCAAATTTGTATGCTGCACAAAGACACCCATGCTTTTAAGACCTTGGTGACAGCAAGTGTGATACAGACTTTGATTGTGCTAATTTTTAACAGATGCATTTGAAGACAATTAAATGTCATCAAGCAAATCACACTTGTTGCTTGCTTTATTTTCATTGTGCACTGGGGCTATACCTGTGAATATATGCAGCTTAATTTTAAAACTTTTAGATTCATGGACAAATGCCTATCTCAGCTGGAAACAATTTAAGAGTCTACTGTGACATGTAGGACTACTAAAATTGTAAACACAACTAAACACATCAAACTACGTGGATACATGGATTAGTAAATACATTGTTAACGTATTTGTCTATTAGAAGAAGTAATTACAACACATTACCAAAGTCAAGCAATACACAATGACATCACAGCTTGTAAAAAATAGATTCTGGTCACGTAGTATCCACACAAAGTAAAAACAAAAACAACTAGGAGGTACAATTCACCCACCTCCCAGGCCTGTCTCCCCACAGACCTACAACACAGCCTCCAACTTACCCAGTGATGACATATATACTGAGTGGGCAAAAAGGCAACCTGCTCTTTTCATAAAATAGGCTGAGGAGGAGAACCAGGTGTAAAGTGTGATAACTTACTGATTTCACCTATTATATCCACTTCAGTCATGATGGGGAGATGGAGATGAAGGTGAGGAAACAGATTAGAGAGCACTTTTAGTCCTCTTGACAATAATGGACCTAAACTGTGCCAAATGGGGTACAAGTCAACACTAAGGAGGGATTTCTAATATTTTGTACATTGAGTATATACAGGAGCACTATTCCACTAATATTGCAGCACTACTACAGTACATACTATTGAGTGCACTACCATCCCTAAACTGGAGGGGGCAGTAAATCCCTCGAGGTGGTGCTTTCCTTCGCTCACCACAAAGAAAACACAACCACAACTTCCGGGCAGGAGTTTTCAAATAGGATTAGCTAGCAGGTACACATTTTTGCTCAGGGAACTACGGCAAACTTTGCTAAATATTAGGTAAAATTGCTTTTTCCAATGTTATTTTCTTCCTTTATTTACGTCGGCGCTTATGTTTTTGCTAGTTTAGGTAGCTTCGCCGTGTTAATAGGAAAGCGGCAACTAGCGAGGGTAATATGCTAACAGTAGACGCTCGTTCTGCTTTGTTCCATCCAGCCAAACTGAGCCAGTCAAATATGCTAACGCTAGCCAGTTAAGTTTACTGTTGCTACAATGTTGGCCTTTTTATAAGTTCATACGTGCACGTTTGTTAATCTTGTTAACTTCAGCTGAACGAATGTTAAACGAATCAAATATACTATACTCAGTTTGATACGTCTGTTTTGTAGCTAGCAGGCTAGCTTGTTGTCGAACCAGCCCGCTATGTCAATGAGCTCCAAGAGGAGAAGAGCCACTTCCCCCGCCAGTAGTGTGAGTGGTGGGGGAGACTTCGATGATGCCTCCTCCTCTACTCCTGGAAGTGGTAGAAAAAGAAGAAGAACCTCCAATGTCACCGCGGTAGACCCGGTAAATGCAATACATAACGTTATAGGTCATTATTTATCTGTAACAGCTTATGTCTGTGTAGCGTATCATTCATATTGATCTGCATGCTTTGTAATTAACGGACTTAGTTTCTTGTTTTGCTTACCATGTGTACAGTCGTTAAGTTTGTAATAACTTCTCCCCTCCAGATTGCTGTATGCCATGAGCTGTATAACACTGTCAGGGACCACAAGGATGACCAAGGGAGGCAACTTTGTGAATTTTTCCTAAGGGTACCAAAGAGAAGGTATTGTAACCCATAGGCCTGAGTCAAGCTTGAAATCACTGATATTAGAAACTCTATTATTAAGAAAGTTGACTTGATCAAGCAAATCCTTGCAGCTAAGTGGATATCAAACATCACATAAACATGTCATGTAGAGAATTCATGTACTGGTGGGTAATTGTTGTTCAACTCTTTCAGATGTTGTCCTAATTTACTGAGTAGTTTTGAAAATTATGTTGATGTCTGTCCTCTCGCATGCTCTTTCAGGAATCAGCCTGAATATTATGAGGTGGTGTCCCAGCCTATTGATATGATAAAGATCCAACAGAAGCTCAAGTCAGAGGATTACCATGATGTGGAGCAGTTTACAGCAGATTTCCAGCTCATGTTCAATAATGCCAAATCATACTACAAGGTGGGGAGTCATGATTAGCTCTACTGTTTGACAAGCTGTATTGCTTACTTAGCCCATATATGGCCAAAACAATATAACAAATATACTTCGGTAGGCTTATAGTACTGGCTGAGTACAAAGTGTGTGGCCACACCATGACTCTATTTAATAATCTATTTTTGTACTTACGGGGTTATTGTTTTGCTCATTTTGTCAATAAGATACTGGCATAGATATGTTCATATGATTAAAAAAAGTGTTATAAGAAATCAGCAATGTCACAGAAACTACACACTCATATAGCCTAATTTTTATTGATGACTCATAAATTAAACATAATAATAAATAAATAATAATACAAAAAAAAATCCTAATCATAAATTGATATAATGGGCATTTTGGTTTTTGTATATCTGATGTTTATTAGGACATTTAAATTATTTAGTCATCATAATCTTTTTAAAAATTCTTTAAAAAGGTCAGCTTTGACCAACAAGTGTGGTCTGCATACATCTGCTGACAATACTAATTTTTTCTATATTTGGCTTACAACATTTCAGGGTGAAAGTGAGGAGTATCAAGCTGCATGTAAGTTGTGGGAGATATATTTGCAGACAAGGAATGAGTTTGTGCAACCTGGTGATGGGGATGACGATGACGAAGACGGTGATGATATGCTGGATAATCCAGGAATGTCAACTGAAGATGAGGTACTTATCTTAAGTCACTAAATGTATTGTTGAATTGATAATGTAATCTCTTTGCATTTAAAGTGTTCTGCATTGAATTCATTAAAAATGCTTTCAATGAAAATTTGTTTGTATTATGCCAACTTAATGAGGCCCAACATGCTGTGGCAGAGAACTCATCTGTGCATATTTGACTTGTAGGCCCCAACTGGCTGTTTGAAAGAGGTTTTGGAGCAGCTCTTGGAAGCTGTAGTGTCACACACTGACCCCTCAGGACATCTAGTCAGTGAACTCTTCCAGAAACTGCCTTCCAAAGTGGTAAGTCCTTCAAAAGTCTGTTCACCTCCAACGATACCCTTGAAATTGGCACTCAGCTAATAACTAACAGCTTAAGTGCTTTGCTCGAGTGCACTTTGATTGTAATAGAGCCCAAATACACATTCTTGAAACATGCAGACCACCAACATTGAAAAATACAGCTTGCCAGGCCAAGGAGGTCTCCTCTAAAGCCAACTATGGAGTCCGGATCTAATCTTAACACAATTTAGTATGGTACAGTCTGTTAATTACCTTGCATTCACAATTTCACTTAGTTTACAACACTATGTGATTTTGTTTATCACTCTGTTTCTCTCTTCCTAGCATTACCCAGACTACTATGCCATTATAAAGGAGCCAATTGATCTGAGAGCTATCGCTCAAAGAATACAGGTAGTCAAGTCATTGACTGACATTGCTTTTTGTGCATAATTCTTGTCAATAAATCACTGTATCAGAGCTTGATTTTTTTTTTCTAATTGGTGCCAATTTATTTTACTTGTCTAGATTGGATACTATAAAAGTGTCAGTGCTATGGCCAAGGACGTTGAGCTACTGGCCAAAAATGCCAAAACCTATAACGAACCAGGATCTCAGGTTTTTAAGGTACGCTCTTTCATTCTTACAGTTCTTTTTATAATATTTGTTACATTACAAATGTTAACATAGTTATCTTTTATCGTACAGGATGCTAACACCATCAAGAAAGTATTCAGCCAGCGGAAGACTGAACTTGAACATGCTGAGCCCACTAAATCTAGTCTTCGCATCAGGTATTTTACCACATTAAAAGAGTTGTTATATATTTTGATGGGCATCAAATACAAGTCAACAGATTATCCCTTGATTGAAAACAGATGCTGACAAGATTGTTTCTTACATGGTGTGTGTCTTCTCTCTGTCTTCTCTGTAACAATTAAGAAATCGCAGGTCTGTCCAGGGGGAGCGACTCTCAACCATCACTGTAGCACTTCAGTATGGCTCAGAGAGTGAAGACGACCCTGTGCTTTCTGGTAAGTATGACTGTAGCCAGCAGGAAACTCTGCCTTTTGTCTGTGTAGAATGGAAGATAATAGGAAGGAAATATCGTTTTCCTTGTGAATGTTTTCAGGCTCTGTGCGTTATGACGAAGGAGAGTCAGAGGCTGAGTGCTTGAGTTCGAGTATGGACATGGGCAACCCTATCTTCCAGCTGTATGAATCTGTGAGGGGCGGCAGGAACAACCAGGGGCAGCTACTGTCTGAACCTTTCATGCACCTGCCCTCTCGCAGGGAATATCCTGACTACTATCAGCAAATCAAACAGCCCGTCGCTCTGCAACAGATCAGGCAAGGAACAATCATTAATCGGGTTCTTTTGTTAAGACATGATGTCTTATGTCTCATGGTTTAATGATCTTTTGTTTCTCTCCAGAGAGAAGATGAAGAATGGTGAGTATGAGAGTGTGGAACAGATGGATGCGGATCTCACTCTGATGTTTGAGAACGCAAAACGCTACAACATGCCCAACTCGGGCATTTACAAACGGGCCCTCAGGCTTCAGCAGATCCTGCAGGTAATGATGTCTGCATTATGTTGTCCCAGTTTATGCTGAAAGAAGTTTTCACTTCATAGTTGTTAGGGCTATAATTAGTACTTCATAAAACCCCCGGTGGGAAATGTTGCAGAAGTAGATGGATTTGTAAGTGGGTAAAATTCTATGCTGAGAGGTATAACTGATTTTTTTCCAGTTGAAAAAGAGGGAAGTTCTGAGGAGAGATGATGAGGATGGAGACAGCATTTTGTCGTCTGATGCTGGGAGCACCAAGAAGAAAAGGTGAGTCTTTCTATGAGATTCATCTCTCATCTCTCTTTATCAATTGATAATTCCCATAAGCATGCAGGGTCTGTAGTTGACCTGCTAACAACTTTCAAAATAGATACACATCACTCATGAGGCCTTGTGTTTCATATCTTATCTTGTATTTAGTCTCACATTATTGCTACCAAAGCCTATTTATATTCTGTTTTGACTCCTACAGCCACAAGAAGAACATAAAAAAGAACCGAATGAAAGCCCTATACGCTGCAGTGACAGAGGCAAGGGAGGCGGGCACCAACCGACGCCTCTGTGACCTGTTCATGGTCAAGCCCTCCAAGAAGGACTACCCTGACTACTATAACATCATCCTCGAACCAATGGACCTTAAGACCATTGAGCACAACGTCCGCTCTGAGCGCTACACCACAGAGGAAGCTCTGATGAACGACATGAAGTTGATGTTCCGTAACGCCCGCCATTACAATGAGGAGGGATCTCAGGTGGGCAGAGCAAATGCATAATGGGTAATATATACAATCGTGCATTCATCAGCTGCTCAAAAGTCATTGTGTGAGTTAAATTTATTTTATTTTTATTTTTTTGTTACATAGGTGTATAATGATGCTGATGTTCTGGAGAAGATAGTTAAAGACAAGCGCAAAGAGTTAGGATCTGCTGCTGAAGAGGAAGATGTGGGATCTCCCAAACTGAAACTAAGTAGGTTTGCCTTATTAAACGTTTAAAAACTACTTCAAATTTGTCTTAATGATTTGTTGGCTTTAATCTTATTGATACAAATACCTCTGTTTATTCTTGATTTTATTATTTTTTTCTAGGAAAGAGTGCTGTCTCTCCAAAGAAGTCCAAATACTTCACTCCCCTACAGCAGCGGTTAAATGAGCTCTATGATGCTGTGAGGAACTTCACTGACCGTCGAGGTCGGCGTCTTAGCACAATCTTCCTCCGTCTGCCATCTCGTGCCGAGTTGCCTGACTACTACGCTACCATCAAACGGCCCATTGACATGGAGCGCCTGCGAAGCCACATGGCAGCCGGCCGTTACCAGGATGTGGAAGCCCTGGTGGAGGACTTTGCCCTCATGTTCAACAACGCTTGCACCTACAATGAGCCTGAGTCTCTGATCTACCGGGATGCTCTGGTGTTGCACCGGGTGCTGCTGGAGACACGCAAGCAGCAGGAGGGAGGCGAGGACTCTGGGGCTCCTGCTGTGGGACCCTTGGTCCGAGAACTGATCAGAAACCTGTTTGTGTCTGTGCTGGGCCACCAGGATGAGGAGGGACGTTGCTACAGTGACTCGTTGGCTGAGATTCCTGGGGTGGACCCAGCCTGCCCTGAGAAGCCACCACTCAACTTTGACATCATCAGGGTGAACGTGGACCGTGGCCGCTACAGGAGACTTGATGTCTTCCAGGAGCACATGTTTGAAGTACTGGAGAAGGC
>CABFOQ010036490.1:0-21980 GCA_900660455.1 Gephyroberyx darwinii | reverse complement strand
TCCCGAACAGCCAGAAGTTAAATATCATAACTTAATCTGGGCCAATGCTCCAGGGGCAACTTGAGCCTCTAACGTAAAGTGGAGTCAGGTTGAGATCCTTGTTTCTCCACTTTGTACAGGGACTTAGCTTCGCTTTCAGGGATAAGGTGGCTGCAGTCAGGTAATTATGCCCATTATCAGCGTGATGTAAGGGCCCTGTCTGATGACACATCTGTCTCCCCTCAGCGCTTCACAGATTAATTTAAGCCCCCTAACCGCCTGACAAGATGCTTCACTGTAATTGATCTCTCTTTCCACCACACAGTCATTCTTCCAACCTTGTCATTGCCTTGTTTCACCACTTGGACTTGGAGGGTTTAACAATATTATGCCACAATATTATGGAGATTGTCTTCCAATATATTGGAAAATATGGCCTCTGAGAGGTTGATGAGGTAGCCATGGCAACACAAGTTCAAATCCCAAGGCAAGGAAGAGCGGATAACCTCGGTCATACCGTGCACAATATTTCAGAATCCCATTCCAAGCATTAGCGGGAAGTTCACAAGGGCAGTATTCATAATGGTTTTGGATAAGGCCTGAGATTAAAGAATTTGATAGGGTCCAAGCTTCAGCTGGAGTGAGTGCCTCAGCCTGCCTCATGGTAATAAAAAGCAGGCTTTGTAGCAGTGAGATCCCTGTGGGAGCTATCCCTCATTCCAAGGTGAATCTGTAATTTCTGTCTGCAAATGAGCCCTTTCCCCAAGACTAACACAACCCTATTTTCTATATCACACCTGAATTGCATCCAAAATTAAAAGGCAGTCAACTGTGACATCCCACACTGCAACCATACAACAGAAGCTCATCACATTACACAATGACAATTTGCTGAACAAAATAGAGTGGCCTTACCTTCAGCGGGATCCGGCGGTCCGAAGTCTAGGTCGTAGCGCAGGATGTAAAAGTTATTCCACACATATAGCTGGTTGTCCCTGGGGTTGTAATCCACAGCAGCGATGTATTGGTACTGGTTGGGAAAGAGGATGTCGGTGTACTCGCCCTGGCTCAGCTTGGTGTTGTAGATGTAATCAATGTGGCTCCTGCTGGCCTCACTCTCGTTCTCTTCGTAGGTTGAGCGCACCACATGCAGCACACCGCACACCATGAATGCATTGGAGGCAGAGCGCTTGTCATATGCTGTTTCCCAGGTGGTTTCAAAGCGTAGGGTGTATGGATTGAGCTGGCTCACCACAATGCGCCCATTGTTCTGCTCTGTGGCGTAGATTACCCATAAACCCCTCTCATCTACTGCCAAGTCAATGTCCGTCTTCCCACCCCAGCGGTATGGCGAGGTGTCATGATAGTTGGCATTATTCACAATGGCCTCGCCGCTCTTGATGCGTGTGCGCAGGTCAAACTTGACAATGTTACGTGTGCGTTCCTTGTTAAAGAAGATAGCGCCATCGTAGGCTACAAAGCCGGTCCCATCAACACGGTGCGGTAGTTTATAGGTGGTTGTCTGGCGACCGTTCTTGAAGTCCTCTAGAGAGGCGTACTCGATGAGCGTGTCAGTGCGATACGGGGTCCAGGGCATGAAGAAGACCTTGTCTCCAGCCTGCAAGGGGTCTTTGCACCACGCCCCTGCTTGCTGCTCTGCCTCAAATAGGAAGGTTGGGGCTCCTATACCCTTCAGAGTCCCAGGACAAATGAAAACTAGTGACAGAGAGGAAAGTGAAACAAAATATAATAAGGCAAAATATTTCAAACAAATTACATTTCGCTAAGACACGCATCATTCCTGTTGCTGTACAAATCAAGTGCAGGACAAAAAGATCAGGGACTGTGAATTTGGAGGAATATATCAACTACTATTTTGCACTATTGCGAATGAATAGGGAAAAAAGGAAATAAATGAATGAATGATTATTCAGATTGAGAAATGTAAGGGTGAGAGAACTTGCATTTCAAGAGTCTGCTGCTACACCCTAACTGGGACAAAGCAAAATAAAATGTGAACCAAAAAAAAAAAAGTAGAATCCTGCAAATGTAAGAAATGGGAAATGGAAGTCGAGTTCACACGTCTTTTTTAAATACCAGCCTGTCTCTGACGTCAAATGTCACACTAAGAGCTGGGTAAATGGACACACTACACATGCACACTCACATAACTCAGGTCATAAACCAAAATGATACGGGAATAGACTTCACATCTTGTGGAAGGAGTGAACAACAGGTTGTCAATGGTGATGGTGGCAGCAAAGCAGAGGTAAAATGAAAGGGGGGGTTTGGGGAATAGACCGAACGACAGTAGTAAAGGATTTTCACTACTTCTGTGGCAAAGGACAAGAGTAACCACTGATGGATGAGGGAGGCTGAGGCAAGGTTTCCATTCAGATGGTTTCCATTAATTGGTGGTTCTGGATGAGATTTCTTGTTTTCTTTTCAAACATTTTAGCCTTTGCCAATCTCACTCAGCCATCACTGCTATCTCACATCACGTGCTATGGGTGCAGCAGAAGTTGGGCCAAGCAAACTAAGACTGTGCCAAAACACAATATACACAATTCTAATAACTACTCATTCTTCAAGAGGTAATACAGAGTGATAATCAAAAGTCCTGAGAAAATCACCATAGAATCACTTGGTGATTCCTTTCACATTGTGTTTTCAAGTTTGAGAAAAAATTACGTTCGATGCCCCTGGATTTCTTTTGCAATTCTGTTTAGAAATTCATTTGGACTCCAGTGTTGCAAACAATCCTCCTATGGGTTTAGCATTTGACAGGAGAGGCAATCAAGGGGGAGGAGACGTGAGGGGAGCTGTACTCAACACCACAGAACAAGGAGCCGGAGGGGGTAAAAGGACCAGACCACTCATTTACCTTTTTGCTCCACTTCTATTTCAGGCATTGGAAAAGAAAGCAAAAAAGAGTGCAAAAGGGAGAGAAAGGTTATCATGAGTCAACTGCCAGGTACAAGAGAAGAATTTGTTGGAGGATATGACCAAGAGAAGAACGGCAGGACTCTTCAGGGATAAGAGCTAGGAGAGAGGATGTTTATTAGTGAATGATCTCTCATCCTGGGATGTAAAAACACACACGTTAAGATCGGAGACAAACTACGTGCCGCACTCTTCAGAGGATTCAAATGTTCATTCCTACCTTCTAAAAACTGCCATGAAAATAACACATTGGCCGCTATAGAAGCATTATAAAACCATGCTTCTCCTGAATGGCACGATATAAAGAAACACTTGACTGTTTCTCAAACTCCTGGGTATATTTAAGCAGATAAGATTCTTAGAGAAACAGCACAGGAGTTGTTTTTGGCATGTATTGACTGGGGGTGGTATTTGTTCAAACTTTACAAACACAAATCAGAACGTGGTTCCAAATTTGCTCACCCACACGCAAAAAAAAACATTACTTGGTGCTAATGTCACAGACCATAGTCTTTAATGAGCCAAAAAGTACAGTAGCAAACAAGCATTGACTGATGAACAGTCTCTTTCGTGGATCGGTGAAGCTGCATACAGTGGGAGGAAGAGAGGCTGGGGACAATATGAAATATTGGAAGTTTAAAAAATGAGAGCAAAGAGGTTAGTTGGGGAAAAAAAAGACTGAAAGAGAAAGAAAGGCCCACTTGAAGAAGAAGAAAAGAAGAGTGAATATTTCAGAACAAAGTTTACAATTCATCAAATTAAACACTAAGTGGTGCTTTCATGTATGGATGAAGTCTAGCTCTACTCTAAAACAGCCTTTTAAGGTAGATTAACTTCATTCAGATCTCAAAGACATTTAAAATAGTGGCAGGTTTAGCCAACTCTACATTTCATTAAACCGGTTTCACAAAGGAAGACTAGAGTTAATCCACGACCAATGCAGGAATTTTGATTAATCTGAGCAAAGAAAAGGACTTACCACAGGCACTTTCAAAAGTCGAGTTTTGAGGCAGAATCATGTAACAATTAATAACTTTTTTAATGCTGTTGTCTAATATCCTCTGTAATATGTTGAATTTGCTCACTCCAGTTCCACAGAAAAAAATAATGTCTACTATGTTTCTGTTTCCGTGTAATAATACTTGATTATCTCATTGAAAGATTCCATATTTCATTGGTAACAAAACCAATGAAACCAAATTTCAAGCCACACTGATTCATTTAAATGGCTTTTCTTAACTGTCTGATATTAAGGCCTAGTTCTAACTAAATTGACACTCTGCCAGTGAAACAAGCCCCGACACTCACACACAGCTTACGAAATCAACCTCATTCATTACGAAGGCGAGAAGAGGAGAGACTGCAGTTGTAGCACATCTGTCTAGTCTAAAAACACATTTAAAAGGCATTAATAAGAGTTCAGTATGAGAGTTGGATGGGGGATACTTACTATAGGGAACACACTCATACTGGACCTCTAAGTACTTGTAGGTGCCAGGGCATGGATCGGGAAAAACATCAGAGCCAGTGACAACCACACACTGGGTACGGTTGTTGCACCTAGAAAAAAGATTGACCAGAGATATCAGAATGACTTAAAGCACGACCCAGGGCAAGAACATTAGAGTAAAACAGCATTAATAGCACAAAGTAAAACAGTTCACAGTACTGCTAAAATAAAGATGATGAAAATCCCAGCCCGGGCTCTTATTGTATGCATTCTAATTAGACCCTCGGCAAACAGAGAAGGGAATGAAAGCATTAAATACAGAAAATATGAAAGGAGGAAATGAACATGAGCAAATGGAATAATGAGCAGCTAAAGACGTGTCAGGAATTAGTGACTTCTCCAGCCAAGGGTGAACTTATCTCCTTTAAGAGCATCTTCATCCCACTATTGAAAGGGAAGACGTTCATTAAAATACACACAACAGGCTGTGGCATGCGGTTGACTGGAATGGCTGGAACAGAGAGGATCCTTTGCATGTACGTCATGTGTCATTTCTACGAGAGGTATTTGCCTTTCACTATGAAATGGCTGGCTGATAAACGTGTCCCTCTTGATTTAAAAGTCTGATGTGTGATGTGTGTGTATGCGTGCATTTGTGTGTGTGTGTGTTTGCCGATGTGTCTGAGCATTCGAAAGTTCAAGTAGGAGGACAGCAGAGGACTGATTTTGTGTAAATATAGGATGAAATTGGCTCCACTTCAATCAAGCTCTCTTGAGGCCGAGGGATTGAGAATGTTGTCAGCAGTAACAGAGGCAAACAGATATCCATCACAAGAAAAAAAAATGATACCAAAATAGGACATTTAACAATTTGCAAGCCTGAGATAAATATTTCAGAAGGTCAAAAGCAAAGGCATGCAAGTTGGACACACATTTCAACATTAGACATGTCTTTCAAAGAATCATTAGTAATTCAAGAGGCTTTCTGTCGCTGCAAAATGGCAACGCGTTGCACCACGGCCAAGCCGAAAAGCTACACAGTGATCAAACACGAGCTAGACTGTGTTTTAACTATGCATGTGCTTTAAGGAATGAATAAAAAGGTAAATGTTCATAAACCAGAGAGGGACAGCAAAGCTTTTCAAAAACACACTTCCTTTGAAACTGATGGATTATCAAACATAGATTCTTTGAATAACAGGGATAGAAATCCATTAGAAAGTTGACAATTAGCAGCAGCAGCAGCAATGGTTTTAACATAAGTGATGATGTGGAGCCAGCTGTACTTGTACTTAAGAGATTCACTATTATGGCTTGACTGCAGTGAATGCTCAAAGACCTGCTAGACCTGCGAGCTATAAAGTAGGCTGCTTACTGCCTTGACATCTGAGATGACTGACAGCTGAGGAGTGCAAGAGAAACACCGTTTCAAGGATTTTCCATTCGAATCAATGCAAGATCTATCAGTCAAAATTATGACTATTGAGACTCGTTCTTTTTAAGTGGTAAGAATTAACTTTAGCAGATGGTACAGTGAATTGTCACTTTTAGCGGTTTATAAATGTGACCTCATTATTATCTTGGGAGACGTTTGTCACCCAAATAATGTCATCCTTCAGAATGTGACAGGAATTTGTGGGGTAAATTGATGGAAACCTGGCTTCTGATGTTCAACAGTCACATTTTTTAATTGACAGAAACCGCACCGCTGCTGTCGGTCGCTGAGCTGGGTAACACTGCATGCAAACTCTATGCAAAATCTTTCCAGTTTTGCTAACATAACTGCACGTATGGTAGAAAAGTGTTGCAATCCCGCCTGCTTTAAGAGCTGCACCTCTGACCAGGTAGAAATGTATACAGTTCTTTTTACTGGGTCAGGAAATAGGTGGCTGCAGCAAATAAGCTAAAACAAGTCTGCAAAAGAACCTAATTTTGATGATCTCTCCGTGTGCATGTGAATAGCGTGTGCACCTACGACGGTGAGCGCTGAGAGAGGTGGAGGGAGCGAGGCGGCAGAGCGCGGGGTCGGACACGCCGTCCATTCACGTCTGTCTGAGGTTACAAACACCTGGAGATTAAACAGGCCCGGCAATCCAGGTTCCATCAATTTCTCCATACATTTTTCATCAAGCCACTTTTTCTGTCAACGACAAAACATTTTTGTTGACAGAACACTTTGATCTAGACATTACTGTTGAAAAGCACGATTTTTGTCTAGTGGTATTTGTTGTGAAAAACAGGTTGCTGATGAATACTTTTTCCTCACAACTTCAAAACCAACAAAATTGCCACTGTCTGCTACAGACTTTCCACTGCTTCCGTCTCCCCTATTTTGTTTAATGTGTTTGTTTATGTGTCTGTGTTGTCACTGCTTCTTTTGTTAAACTTCCCAGAAGTAGCGATGTTTTGTTTCTTAATGTGGTGCACTTGAAATATCTTCCTGATTTTGAGCAGGACTGATCATGCTCTCCCAAGGCTTTGTGACTGCTGGAACAACTGGTTATCACATCAACCCTAATTATGGTCAGGATCCCATTTCCTCTGATCTAAATCATCAGAATCATTTTGGTTAAGGGCTGGTGCTGCACACTCTTCTGAAAGCTCCCACTCACACGTTGCCTCTAGGGAATCTTCGATGGAGATAAGCTTGAAGTGCAGCTCCAGCAAGTGAGAGAGTGACTTGTCAACACATCTGCTGCAGAGAGTAATGGCTTGCAGTCAGACTGAGGGACATGGACACTGTCAGTGTAGTGTTACTATATGAGAATACTGAGACCGTGCTGCAAATTTAGCAAGACAGTGTAAGACAGGAAGACTTGATTAGCTATTCTGCAGTGCCACATCTCATGGGGGTAAATATAGAAGTGGATGAAGCAGGGAAAAATCCAGGGGTGGAAGATGGCGGATGATGAGTACAGCAGCTAGCTTAAGGGGGACCGGGTTAGGACAGAGCAGTACATTAGCACATGAACTCAAGATGGTTGCGCTTCACTATTTAGACAGACTGGCGCTATTTAAAAATACACACACCTCTGGGGGAAAGCAGCAGCCAAGGTGAGGTGTTGTTGGTGTCACCAGTATAAACGGTACGATGAGGGGCACTGCTCAATACCTGAGGCAAAGCCACTTCAATGCAGCACAAGCGGTTGAACAAAGCAAGCCCGGTGTTCCAGACAGGGAATTAAGAGGGTGCTCATGTGACTCGCAGTCTTTGTGCTACACTGATTATGACTCAACCAGCAGCAGCAGTTGGTCTGAAGAACCCGGTGCAGGGATGTCAGTTCCTGCCCAGGATTAATCTCTGCCCCAGTTTTTTCAAATTTCAAAACACCACCTACATAATCAAGTCAATGAAGAAAAGAACATTTCAAAAGTATGAGATGTTGGTCATTTCTCCAGCATGTAGGTGGTTGCACAAGGAGGGTTATTATATTGTATATGTTAAAAAAAAAAGTGAAAAACATTTTTTCTGTATGCAGGAGAGGAGGGGCAGAGCAACCCCCCCCTGGGGTCCAGACTTTACCTCCCCAGCTCCTGATTTGTGAAATGAGATCCCTCTAGCCTTTTACCTTTGTGATATAATCTTGTAGGCGTCGGGGAGGTAGCAGTTGACGTTCTCCATCTGGAATGGGTCAGCGTCACAGATCTTGTCGTCGGTCCGGCCGTAGTTGGCCGTCTCAATCATAATGACATCACTCCCCGGGCAGCGGAGATCAATGGCATAGCCTTCACACGAGAGCTCCCTCCTGACCAGCCCGAAAGGCAAGGCCGCGCGGCTGAATCCTGGCAGAGGCAGAGAGACGAAGACAGAGGGAAAACTTTAAGTCAAGAAAATTAATGAATTAAAAGGATCACTTGTTCAATACAATAAGACCACACATCATGCGGCAAAAAATCCACTGGCATGAAATAAAGAGGCACCAGCAGTACAATGTTAACCACAGTTTTAAACAGAGAGGCCATTACGCACGATACAGGGCTGGGAGAAAAACGAAACAATTCAATTTCTACATTTCTCTGTGGTCTTGGATGTTGGCTAAAGCATCAAATCTAAGTCATAAGAGACTAGTGGTAACCTCATAAAACCTTGAGCAAATATAAAGGCTACAGCGCAACACAAAAGCTCTCCACCTACATCCACCACAAAGGCAAATGTAGCTGGACTGAGAACAGTTTGTTTTACAGGAGTACAAGTCCCCTCATTTGTTTCTTTTGCTTTACTTGCTCTGTAAAGTAAGATATAGAAAAAGGCAGAATCCCAGCAGAAAGGACTGTAATTTAATCCATTTTACAGTGTTGGCGATCGAAGAAGGGACTGTCTGGAGTCCGCACAGGAGTAAAAATCTATACATGGAAAACAGCAGATGGGAGCGCAGCCAAATAGTTCTGCTTTGGGAGAAAATTAACTATTTCGCTCAAGTCTGTCCCCCCTTTCAACAAATTACAATGAAAAGGTTAGTCCGTAGTATTCCCCTTTTCCCAAGCAATAAAATGTCAAGTCACAAATAACTTGGAATTAAAGATAAGGAGAGCAAAGGGGGAATTAGAAAGCAAGAAAGAAAGACAAAAAGAAAGAAAGTCTGCAGTTCTGAGAAAACAATTAAGTCCAAGCAGAACATGCAGATGTGCTCCGTATAAGAAGTGCGAGGCAGAGCACTGCATGCCCTGTCAATAATCACTGTTGTTTGCAGCAATAGTGGGTCCCTGAGGGGGGGGAGCTAGCATTTGTATTTTCTGTGCTGCTCTCTCCTAATTAGCCCTCCTTTCAGCCTGTTACCTTTTTCATGCTCCCATTGGCTCCCAAGCATTGTCATGTACGAACACTTAGCACCCCGGGTTCGCTTTGCACCCTCACACTAATTATCCTCAAAGTTTTGACAGCCGGGGCCTGACGCAATTAGCATTGTTTGAACTGTTCAAAGTTGAAGCGGTTCCAGCTTGAAACTCCTACCCTGAATCCCTGACCCGCATGTCTGCTAGTCATTTTAGCATGCTGTGCTTAGCTCAATTATAATGATATTCTGTGTCAGTCTATACGTCACACAGGCAACACAACACAAGACATCTGTGGAACATACAATGTTCAAAATATAGTGTTAATGTCATTACATAGTGGGAGAAACTTCTGCACTTACTAGCAGTTGTAGCCATGTAAGAAAATATGAAGTTAATGGCATAAATTCACTTGCATTAGGCCACAAGATATTTCATTACTATATAACACCATGATCTATCTAATGGCCAGTAGATTCTGCTTAGCTGGGCTGTTTATCACCTCATTAGGGGATGTCAGACTAGCCTAGCCTTAAGTGAGGGCTGTAGGGTCACTCCATCTATTCCAATAAGTGAAATAACCATTACAATTACCCGTACCTTTCAGAAAACCTGTCCAAAATAGTGGATGATAAAACACAGAGTGAGTCCCTGGCTTACTAATGATCGTCCCGCCTGCCATTCCTCATGGAAGGACTGACGGGTTTATCACATCGGCTACAGAAAGCAGACAGAAAGAATGCGGTTCGTGGAGTTTTACAATTCTGAATGGAGAAACCTTCTTTGGACTACACACACACACTTGTGCACACACACACACACACACACACACACACACACACTACCCCAGCTTCGTAACCCCCTTTCCCTCACTGTCCACCGGCGGCTCTGGACATCTATCATACCACTATGGCATGATCGCATGCTGCTGTCAACAGCAGCCTAGCGATTGATTAGGCCTCTGCCTTGCCAGCCTCCTCCTCCCTAGTGTGTATAGATCTCTCTGGTCATAGGCTAACACTACATCAATTAAAGGGAGTATCTAGACTGTACCAGCGGCCCAGGAGAACAAATTGCCTGTTCTCCAAAGTGCGGATAGCCTTCCTCTCATTAATGACTGTCTTGCCAACTTGTAACTGTGCAGGTAATGACAAATCTGTCCAAAAAGTTTAAATGCATATAAAGGAGAGTTTTTTCACCTAGTGGGAGGAAGACTGAATCCAAGAGGAATGTATTTTTTGGTTGACATGTTATTGCTGAAGATCTTAAGATTTAGGCCTTGTCAGGATGGAAAGCATTTGTGACAACAAAGGTTTTTGGATGCAGGTATTCTTCCATGTTGATTTTTAAATTTAAACAAGTATGCAAGGTTTTTGGAAAGAGAGAAATTTGTTTGTGTGCACAAGTGTCAATGTCTTAAGGAAGGGTGAAAAGCTTTTCATCGTGCGCTCAGTGCTTTGTTTGACTGCTCAACTTTGCAATAGTTGAAGACTGTGACAGAAGGACACCAGCTGCAGAGAAAACGGTGTCAGGAAAACTGCAGGAAAAATCCATAACACAACCCGTGTGTGTAAAAGACACACTGCTCTCTTTTTTTGTGACTCAGACAATCATACTGAGTGCAAGTAAATAATGCATTATATAGAATGTTCAATCAAATCGTCATGGTAACTACTTTGACTGTGCCATAATTGGCTGTGATCCCTCTCTCTGGCCTTGTTGACATGACGCCTTATCATGCATTCTGGTCAGTGAGTGACTGTGGGGAAAGTAGCTTTTCAGATTCCTCCCCCTGACCTGCCTGCTAAGCCTTCTTTTGAGCTCAAGAGAGCTAAGCAAGGGCCAAGACCGCCTCTCAATGTGTTGCATTCTGGGACTTTCTCTTCTTCTCCAGTCGACAGCCTATAATTCACTGCCGACAATCCCCCCTCATAATACATATTTTGTTTTCTATCAACACCCTTGAAATTGGAAGTGGCACCATGGCTCAGATGGGTGCGTCTGAAAAGATCCACAGTGATACAGTGTGAGGCTTTTAAAACCCTGGAGATGAAATGAAACGATAATGAAGGTTTGGTATGAAGATATTGACATTTTGCAACTGAAAAGCACCAGACCATGACACATACAGTCATGTCTGCTGTCACTTTCCCAAGATTTTTTTGTTCTTAAGAGGCCGATCCTAACAAACCTTTAACCTTAAGAGCTGCCCTCCATCAGGACCTCAGACAAAGGCAGACAAAAAACTACTGGAATGTTTCATCAGGCTAAAAAAAAAAACTGGGCCAGTTTTGGAGGGGAGACAGAGTGGCGAGGCCTGGCACAGACACAGAGCAAAGGCGTTGGTTGACGCTTGTCATCCTCCATTAAGGCTCCTTTGATTGGCCTTTGTGGTCCTGGAAACGGCAAACAGCTGCATGCAAATGGGCCTGTTCCCCAGGCTGGCCCCCATTGTTCTGGGCTTGGGTTTGACGGAGACGCTTTCTCTGCAGCATAAAGGAGGGTGTAGCCTTTAGTCAAATAAGAGTGCCCCCACAGTGGTCACAGCAGGAGTGCTTCATGATTGTTTGTCTTTTTATGTTGTTTTATTCCCAATATTACTGGTAGCCAACATCTTTGGAAGAAAGAGCGGATCTCAGAGTCAAGCTTTCCTCCAACAGCGTGGATGCCTCTATAATCCAATATCCGGAGTGTGAGTGGTCATACAGCATGCAGCATCGCTTTCCAACGATGAAGCCAACGAAGATTTTCATTGGGAATTAGAAAATACGAGACAAATATGAAAAGCATATTTGAACACTTAATAATGGAGAACAAAGCACAATATAATGTTTTGACTGTTTTGATTTTTTCCAACCGCTTTGTTCTTTACTGCAGTATTTCTAATCTGTTTAGTGGACCTCTTGATTGCTGGCCAAGAAATAATAGATAGCTTCATTTAGAAAATAACTTTTACATAGGAAAATTTCATAAACGCTTCAAGAGATCAATGCAGTTACAAACAAGTACAAACTAAATACTTGAACTAGTTCAACTTGTACAAAGAAAGCACTCCAATTTGTCATTTCCCTCAATATAAATACAAGACATCCAATGTTACTGCCTCAAATGTGCAATAAGTTCACAAATGCGGTGCATGACTGCCCATCAGATGTGAGAGACACACAGGAGTGAGGTGGGAGATGAGAAAGGAGATTTGGGATTTGCAAAATAACACCTGCTTTTCAAAACAGATGATACTCTGAGAACTCTTGACCATAGCCCAACTGCTTGTATTTCATTTCAACCGCCAAAATGCGGTTAAACATTGAAAATCTAGTTGGACATACGGCACCATTTCCCATGACACTTAGCCCGCTCTCTGGTCCACCTTGCTGGGAATCGTTTCTAAAGACAGTGTCAGACAAGACCACAAACCCCAGGGCTACACCCGCCTTTCCCAGACAACTGCTATCAGACACTCTTGATTCCGATAGAAGTATTCTAAAATAGAACTGGAGATATAGAACTGAGTCCATTTGTGGTTAGCAGAAGCGCTCTGAGTCATATCCCTTTTCTCTTTCTTGTGATACAAGAGTACAACGTTGGCACTCCAAATTCCAACACCACCATTTGTATTCATGGCCATGCCGTTTTCTCCAGTTCATCTCCTGAATGTTTTCTTGGCTTTGAAAAACAGTGGCTGGGAATCGGGAGAGAATCACACGTTGCATGATGATGCATGTCTCCTTCAAGGGGTTTAAGGGGGAGGATTTGTCATATTACCGAGACGCAAGCCCCCCTGCTGTTATCTTTTAACCACTCAGGTGGGTTAATTTAGAGGAGGTCCACACTAAGCCGTTTAGATTTGAAAACAGCGTTTTCGGGTCTAGCATTTTTCGAAAAGCTCGCCATCCACACTAGACTGCCAAAAACGCATACCTCCTTCCATTAGCATGCACAGGCTCACAGCTGGACCAAGTGACAGTCAAGCGGTGAAACGTCATCGTTTTCGAAAGTCTCCGTTTTCACTGTCCACACTACAACGGGGGACTGGCCTTTGTCAAATTTATCCACTTGGGAGAGCGTTTTCGAAAAGCCCTGTTTTGGGGGGTAAAAACGCCGCCCTAGTGTGGATGGGAGGCAAAACCGAGAGATAAGTATGCGTTTCCAAATTTACCCGGCTTACTGTGGACATAGACTTAGAGGGAGGTAGATCCTATCATGCCAAATGATCAGGATCTATTTTTTATCCCCTTTTCTGTTTTAGGTAAACAGCAACAATTTTAACATGCAACCCCATTTAAAACAGGCCAAATAACCCCACGATATAAAACAAATATATTTGAAATGGACGTAGTGCTCTATTTTTTTTTTTTTCTGGGATTGCAAAACAGACAGAAATGTTTAAATTCTGCCAAAATGGCTGTATAGTCTCTACATGGTGGATTATTTTGGTTTTACAGAGCAGCCGCCTCAGCTGCAGCCTAAGACTTCAGATGAAGAATTTCTCCCGCGGGAGTGAGAACTAAAGAAACAAGCCAAAAGTGGAGGTTATAATGACTATGTCTTAATGTGGCTGTTAAAACCAAGGTCTTCTCCTCTGCTGATGGGCTGGATGATCCCTGACCCTGTGGATGTACATCAAAGAAAACCACTGAAGAGGGGAGCATCATTATATTACTAACACATATAATCCTCTAAAGACAACAGAAGGTCAGCGCTTAATATGACTCATGACAGGAATAATTCTGTTGACATTACTGCATCCTTTGGATTAAAGCACAGTGCAATTCAACACCTTGTGTAGGCTGCTGAGAAAACAACCCTTTTGGAAAGATACAAATAACTGTCACAGAGGCTAAACATTTGAAAGAACAAAATGTTCAACTTGCAAGATGAAAAGACCTACATACTCATGGGAGAGCGTCATTTTGACAGAATTAGTTCACTGCTGTTCAATGTCTAGCATATTGTTGCATGCCTTCTTTTGCAGTTGATGAAACACAAAGAAAGAGTAAGTTAAAGAAACTCTTCCCCCAAGCGTAGCAGGGGCATAGATTCACAGGTTTGATCTACCCCGAGTGATGCTTAACTCCCCTTAAAGCCCATCTTTTACCCCTGCACTTAAACTGCTGGATTTTCCGCTCAAGAAAACGTCTCAGAATAAGTCAGGTGCTTCCCTGAGGGTGGGGGTGGAACGAGGAGGATGGGGTGAAGGATGTGGGGTTGTCTTCATCACATGGTTGTGTCTCTGTGCTTGCTTGCTGGGGCAGAGTACCAACCCCCCACCCCCCCACACACACTCACAGCCCTTCCACCATCACCCCACCTCCGTCATGCAGACAGGGTGTCAGGAGAAGCTGCAACTGGAACACGGATTACATGAATAATGAGCCTGAGACTACAAGTATGCCTAGGACCAGAGATCAGCGCCTGGAGACTGTAATGGAAAGACAAACGTGATAGGAGACACATATGGATACAGACACACACACAGCATATTGTGCATGCCTACTATGCATGCATGCTGCACAGTATATCCACAAAAACAAAAACAAAATTCATGAAGAATGTATGTATAAAAACTAGAGGTCTGTGAGAAGTAAGAGAGTAATATAGCTCTATTTGGCGTCTCTCAGGACTGCCAAGAAAAACAAAATCCAGGCACATTCCTGGGCAGCAACCCCCTGCTATCTCTGGAACACTGACCACTTTGATTGACTTGAGCGTGATGACCTTGCCCTCTTCCACTCCACCACCATTCCGGTCAATACGAGCAGAAAACAGGACCAGTGATAAGAGTTGCACAGATGGGGAGACCTTGGTGACAGACAGTTTCCTGCCCTCGTCTTCGATGAAGCCATTGTGCCTTGCCCACTCAACGGGGGAATACACTACAAGAGGAGGTCAATACTGATAACATAAGGCAAACAAAAACGCTCTTTGTGCCTCACTGTTTCTCTGAATTTTTTCCTTGCTGCGTACTTATTCAATTTCCTGCACAGCAGGAGAGGGCTCCCTTATCTTAGACTGTTTATACCTGCAAATCGGCTGGTGGCCTTTTGTTTGCAGGTGACCCACCCTGAGGTGACATTTAATTCCTGGACTAAAAGTGTGCTCATGCTCTATGGCACAGACTCTCAGCCTGAGGAGATTACTAATACAGTGAATGCAACAGAGCTGCATTCATGCCCTGGAGACAGAGCTAGCCAGCAGACAGAAAGAGAGTGGACCAGCACACATCAATCCCCTGTTCGAGTCATATATGGCCAACAGTCACGCGAAAAGTTCACAAGCACAGTGAGCAAGGAGCCGCAGGGTTGAAGTGGAGCCAATTTCATCCTATATTTACGCAAAATCGGTCCTCCGCTATCGTTTTTTCTCTGCCTCTTACTTGAAGTTACTAACACTCAGACACACACACACGCCTCACAGAAGGCACACAAAAGCAGCTTTACCAAACCCATCATAATTTCTTTTATAGATTGCCACCCTTTCCCCCACTGTCGACGTTGGTTTTAATACAAGAATTTACTGTGTAAATCATAACTAACTAAGACAAAACCAGATTCTTTTGACATTTCTGATACAGAGTGAGGAAGATTGCCAGAGACATATGCATCACAAAGTGTCACATAATTTCTAGACAATTTTCACACAGGCTCTCTCAGATATAATAGAATATAATTGTGGCCTCCCTTTTTCTCTATCAGCAAATGCTTTTTGTTCTAAGGGTCATCAGGTTCTTCTACAAACAGGATGTGCTTCTGAAATCGGACTTTCTTGAACACATTAATGCTTAAAATGGATTTCACGATGAAGGGGAAAACAGCTGATGTGGCTGTGCTTAAAATTCATCGCCGTAGGTATTCAGTCCGAGCTACAACCTACTTTGATTGTCTCACCGCAGTATTCCCTCGGTGTTAAACCTTATAAGTGCACCTTTTGTTTGTTGTTTATCTCTTTGTGCTTTTTGTTCATTTTAAATTAATTTTGACATGCCTCCAAGCTACTTTAATGTACGAGGTGGAAATTAAATGACACCAAAATCCGACAGGTTCTTACTGCCTTCATTTGTATACTTTTGTCTCTGTTCCAAACACGACTAAAATTCAATATTGTAAGAGCTTCTACATCGTAGACTTGATTTTACATAAAAACCTTCTGCTTCCTCTCAAGATTAAATGCATTACTTTGACAGCTGAAACCTCCGGTGAGGAAGTGGCTTGTGCAGAGCAAACTCAAAAGTTTAGATTCTGATGGAAACAAGACGGACTCATCTATTATTTGAATTATGGTGCCTGAAGAAAAAACAAGTATAAGCAGCATTTAAGAACGGAAAGAGCAAGGTAGGCATGTGGACCGGTGTTTATACAACTTGTGACTATAAGGGGTGTGGACTGAACTGCCAGCGAGTTAGATTTAAGGCATGTCTAACAAATAAAATCAAACTGTCAGAAAGTGTAGCCCCTGGCCCATTAGATTAAGTGTCTGTTCATCAGCTGGCTATATAGCAGGGAGTTTTAAATACACAGTAAAGTAGGTCTCCTTCCCAATGGTGCGCTCTTTTAAATCCGGCATCTCGAAGGGGAACATTCTTGCCGCTTTTGCTTCACCAAAGACTCACTCAGGAAATCATTGTTGCAATAAATCTAGGATAACCCTACCGAGCTTGATATTGTATTTAATTTCCTCTGAATAAAATAATATTTCCCGCTATTTATGTAACATTTATGTGTCTTATTAATGTCCTTTTTTCCAGGTTCTCAATTATTATTAAAACAGAATATAGTTATGTGTAAAAATACATCTTATTGGTATTGACTATGAAATGAAAAAGCCACATACTGCAGATATTGTGGCAAGGTGTTGACAGAACTGTCTTTAGTAAGTCAACAAAAATGAAAGAATGAGAAATGTTATGTGTCGCTCAACATGGCTCCCATACCCCAGGCACGTCCATCGTGGAATTCAGAATTCAGTCCAGATGATGAACCCCTGACTTCCAATGGGGCAGAAAGTCCATGCAAGACTGATATATCTCATCTTTTTTTTCTCTGTGCTTGTTCTCACCACACAGATTGACCAGTCATCTGTGAATCTCCCATGGCTCAGCTGATAATTCATGATCGCCCTGCCATAGACCCACAGCATTCAATATGAATTATAAAACACCAAGCCAAGCATATCAATGGATGACAGACTGGATGTCTATGGCCCGGGGCCAGAGTAGAGTTAGAGCACAATAGCTTCCCCATTCATTCAACCCCAGGACTGGAAATACCAGTGTGGCACAAGGGAGGCTTTTCCATCAGTACAATGTATGGCACTGCTTGAGACAAATGTTGTGCTGAGACATATTGTTGACCTTTACAACCTTCTGGGTAGAAATACAAGCATGCTGGTATACTCAGCCATAGAATATTTCACAATCAAGAAAATCTCCCACAGAGAACAATGTACAGTGTGCTATCCGGCGCAATGGATGGCTCATAAAAGCCTGGCAGGAATGCTGTTTCTGTAGAAAAGTGGAAAAGCTTATAAATACAGTAGGATTATAAAGCCCAATTATTATTTTAAAACAGTTACAGTAAGCTTTTGTCTACTAATAGTAATTCAAAAAGCTTAATATTAATATAAATAATGTCATTCTTAGTATTAATCCTAACACACAGCCTGTGTTGGCTCAACACTGCCGCCTGTGATCTGAACACTTGCTAAGAATTAAACAAACAGTTTTATAAATGAACCTGATCGCTATCGCTGCAGACATGACATAGCTATAAAAAAAACAAACCACTTAATCTTTTACATTTCCCTCTTGTGCAATATTGCGGTATTTTGGCTGAGGTGCCTGTTCTGCTCCTGGCATTAATACACAACAGCCAACTACAACATTGACACAAACGGCAAGACATAATCCCCCTAAATCTGGGCTTCTTTACTTTTAAGACTATGATTACCGCTTTTATTCAGCCTCAGCAGGTGTGTGCCTGTGCACCAGCCCCACCTTTTGTGGTTGCTCACTCTGAATCTGGCCAACCTCTTTCATATCTGCAGACTGGGCGGTCTAAAACATCTATAACAAACCTGATACCTCCATGACCTAGTTTACTTTTCTAGGAGTGTCACTCCTTGTCCATAATGGGACATGGATATGGAAGAGATTTAGCACAAATTGTGAGAACAGAGAGACAATTTAGGAGTAGCCGACACAGAGAATCATATTGCAGAATGTGCTCACCACTTCTTGGCACCCAATTAAAACTATTAAACTAATAAAATTGTGACATAATTTAACTGAATTCCATTTTATAACATATGCAGAAGTAATTCATGCTTGACTACACGCATTTCCGACAACCTTTCGGGTGGTGAGGATATTCCATTTCATTTTGCACAAATCAATTAATTAAGTGTATCAAAATAGAGAGCTGACTGGTGCTGAATCCATCCACTAGCAACATAAATGGATAGGGCAGTCAATACCAGACGGGAAAAATCATTTTCTTTTCAAGCATGTCACTGAGGATTTCAAAGGAATGTTTTGAGTGAAAACGATCACCTGATGATACTATCTTCTGGCAAGGGAAAAGAGGTAATTATCAAGTTGAGCATTTTTGTAGGAACACTCTTGGAAGTGTAGAGGGCAGAAATGCAGGTCCTCAGGGCTGACCATGGTGAAGGTGAGTGGCGCGTAGATAGAATCAGACATTGTTTTCGGAGGGACCCACACACATTCCTTTATTGATGGATGAGCAAATATGCATTCTTAAAGCTGAGAGCCCACGCATCAACTGAAACCCAAAACCTTGACTTTCTGCATACCAACGCACTATCCCTCTTAAAGAAATTCAACAGAACCGTTCAGCTCAGACATTTTCTAAGCCCGACCAAATCAGAGGCATTATTCTACAAATACCTCTGAAACATGTGATGTCTTCCATATTATCTAAAATTGCTAATCTACAAAGAAAGTGTATCTCTTCCTGAAAGACTGTCAGGATAGACCCCTCCATAGCAATCTCTCTTTGTTAACAAATCAGATACCACAGCAAGAGCTAAATAAAACTGGAAGGAAAATCTATTACAGAACGAAATAGAAAGAGAAAAAAACAAAAACCAAATTGAAAAGAAAGCCCCCAAAATAATGCGCTTCGACATTTATCTGTAATCAATGCTTGGCACACAAGCATGTGATTTTGGGTTACTTTGTTTCCTGGTACAATGGGACTGAAAAGGAAAGAAGATGTAATGGTTGCCATTAAGCAGACATACCAACATCAGTGGTTTTGATGGGTATGTAACAGATGGGAGTGTTTTGTGACAATACTTGTAATTACAGCCAAACGTACTAATCAAAAGTGAGGAAAGGAAACAAAAAAGTCGCCTTGGGATATCTTTGCAGACAATTGAAAACACTGGCACATTTCGCCCCTATTCCTGAATTAGTGCCCTGCTTTGATGAAACAAGGTATATTGCCTGCTCAGAATGATCTGATCTAAGTGCACATAAAAACACATCTATCCTCTGAGGCCCCAATGCCAGCAACTACAATGAGACATGCTGTTATAAAACTCATCACGCGGCAATGTTGCAACTTAAAACTTTAGGGCCAACAACGGAGATGAACTCCCACACAGCTTCTGAATGAAGGTCTGGAAATGTAGAAATGCATCAATAAAAGTGTCCATGTGTTGGCAAGAATATTGAGTGAGTTCACTATGAGGAGTTTGAAATTCCTGTTTGAACCTCCAAGGGTAAAATCTCTGCAACCTTGCTACATAACAGCTCTTCACTTCCTTTGTGAGACCACAACAAGATGTGCTAATACATTCAACACATTTCTAAGCTGAATAATATTAAGTGCACGGCGGCTTATTAAAAGGTTGACTAGAACCACATAAACACTAGCCATGCAACTCCATGGTGACTTACCTTCCGAGCAATGAAAGACAAGGAGCAGTAGGAACATTGGACACCTCCACAGTGCAGAGGCCATTGTGTGCAGTATGCAAAAGGGTCCAGGCGCCTGCTGCCTAATAATAGTTCAATGTGTTGCAGTAAGCGGGCGGAAAGTTGAAGGGACGTCAACGATCAGTAGTTCTTGGAGATGCATCACAAGTCATCTTCTCATCTGCAAGAATAAGGACAGGCAGCATAAGAATGGGGGGAAATGGTTCACTGCAAGACACCATTATCATCATCATAATCATCACCATTGCCTCGGCTTTGCCTTTACTAGTCTGTTTAATCTGACGTGCAATTCCAGAAAAAAAATCACTCAATGCATATGAAATGCGTGGATGTGTAGTCAAGCAAATGAAAGACGATGAAATGTGAGGAGGAAAAAATGTATGACTGCAGCCTATTTTTAAAAAGAACATTTTCAAAATGCAGTGTTACAGCCCTCCTTGTCGTCTGTTTCATGCCTAACTGAGAACACAGCAACATGAGGACATGAGTAGTGAGTGTGCCTGGTACTTGGTACACATTCAGCCTTCCTCGTCATGTTACAACTGAATGCTTACACTGCCTCATTCTCCCACTCTTCCCCAGTTACTACCAGATCCCCAAGGGAAAAGGCTTGTTGCTCAGGCAACACGTTCACACAGGACGCCGTTAGAGACACAGCTTCTTTGTGAGCTACTTTTGTCTCCTTCCTTATCAAGGGGCAGCAAAAACAGTCCTTTGTCTGCAAAAGCAGCAAAAGGTTAGAGTCTGAGACATAACACGCCAGGTAGATAAGCTGCTTACCAAAGTCAAATACTGAGGAAGGAAGATATGTTGTGGCATATGTGAAATACTACACACATACACACACTCATACATGCATGCCTGCACACACACACACACACACACACGTTTGTTTACACACACATGCAGAATAACCGGTCACCGGCAAATATATGCATAGAAAAAAAACACACACACACACACACACCAATAACTCTTGTCTATTCCCATGTGGTTACCATCCAGCATGTCCTCTGTGCACACACATTCATCCACGTCTTACACAGGATCGCTCACTTGCAAGCAGACACTATGCAGAGGAGCGAACGATTCCAGTTTCTGCCTGCGCTCCTCCAGAGCCACCCGTCAACTACCCTGATTATTTTATAATGAACCTAAATTTGAGCAGCAGAGCACTCAGCTCTGATCGCTCTCCGGGTCCCACTAATGCGCTTGGATATTTTTGGCAACATGAAAACCCACAAAACATTGGAAGCTGCTACATTAGCATACAGAGTCATAATTTAAGTCACTATTAGATTCGTTAATGCTTGGCAAGGGAATAACCGTTGGGAAAAGGCTAACTGGGTGTCCACCTATAGCCTGACACAAGCTAAGGTTTTTTTTTTGTTTTTTTTTAAGGTCACCCTGGCCGAGCACTTGTACTGTGTAGTCCATGTACATAGAGCTAACTTGTGGTTTTATTTGTCTTCCAGGTGTTTATCTAACAGTAGTGCACCACCAGATGAAATAAGAGCAAACTGAGTACATGCTCCCCTGTACTGGAACTCCCACACCACGTCTACTGCGGCTGCTTCCGTTAATAACCCCATGTCTTCCAACAAGCCTGTCACCAGCCTCATATTGGGCAGGAGACCAAAAATGTTTTCCATTTAAATCTCCAGAGACACACGTGACTCCATTCTCCCTCTACACTCAGTCATTTATCATCCCCAAATATGAGTCTGGGGGCCATAGGGTAACCATAATGGTGGTTGACAGGAGGAGATTGGAAACTGTTGGGGGGGACATCCCCCTGTCCTTCTGGCCTGCTGGGCCCGCTGAGCCACTGAGCCCTTCCAGGCACCAGGGGGTGAGAGCCTTCCAGGCCTGGGG
>CABFOQ010036489.1:0-21202 GCA_900660455.1 Gephyroberyx darwinii | reverse complement strand
GTGTCTCTCTCTCTCTCTCTCTCTCTCTCTCTCTCTCTCTCTCTCTCTCTCTCACACACACTTATTCTCTCTGCCTCTCTATTTAAGTCTCTGTCTGTCTATTTTTGTTTATCATCCTGCCCCCCTCACTCTCAGTAGTTCAACACTGTCATTCTGTTTCTCTTGCACACATACACACAAACACACACATTTTCACTCATACACGCACAAATGCAGGTACACACACATATTCTCTAGCCATTGATTAATAAGCACTGATCCTCTTTCCCTTCCCAGGCCCAGCCAGTACCTGATGAGACAGTGAAGAAAATCCTTGGCAACCGGGCAACCTTCAGCCCCATCGTTACCGTGGAGCCCAGAAGAAGGAAGTTCCACAAGCCCATCACTATGACAATTCCCATCCCACCACTCTCAGGGGAGGGGCTTGCCAATGGCTACAGAGGAGACTGTACCCCCTGTCTACGCCTTCTCTGCAGCATTACAGGTGTGTGTGTGCACATGAATGGACATTATGGACATTTTATCAAATTATTTGTGATAATTGTCATCAGCTATGTTTTATAACCCTTGTGAGCTGCTCTGTCTGCATATTTCAGGTGGTACGTCCCCAGCACAGTGGGAAGACATCACTGGCACCACTCCTCTCACCTTCGTCAACGACTGTGTCTCCTTCACCACCAATGTCTCTGCCAGGTCAGACACACTGTGGTGTGTGTGTGTGTGTGTGTGTGTGTGTGTGACACAGTGCTCATCCTGTTGCTTACCATCTGAATCCAACTTAGGATGCCACAAGCTGCTGTGGGAAGTGTTTATGCGTGTGTCTGCTTTTGAGTCGCTTGTGTATCTGTGTGTCTAGACTGTCTATCCTCCTATCTGTCTCTCGAGCAGGTTTTGGCTAGCGGACTGCCACCAAATCCCAGAGACGGTGGGCTTAGCCACCCAGTTGTACCGAGAGCTGATCTGTGTGCCCTACATGGCCAAGTTTGTGGTGTTTGCTAAGATGAACGACCCAGTGGAGTCCAGACTGAGGTGCTTCTGTATGACTGACGACAAGGTGGACAAGACCCTGGAGCAGCAGGAGAACTTTGAGGAAGTAGCCAGGAGCAAAGATATCGAGGTACATTGCTAGCTATAGTTTATAATCTATACTACCCAAAAGGGAAGGTTCAGGATTCTTAAAGCCTATCCAAATCGATCTCCAGTCAAGCCCTGTCTTAGGACAATCAGAATCAGTTTTCATAGCAGCGTTTTGTTTCTGAAAAACTTGTACAGGCCTCCTGTTCACATTTGTTAGCAATCCAAGTACATGTCAAAAACTGCACCTGTTAGAAAGAATATGTGAGCGATATTTACAAAATGCTTTAATCCTTTGTGTCTAAGACCAATTTTAAACAAACAGAAAACACTGATGTGAAAAGTGTGAATTTGAATGTGTCGATAAGAGGTTGCATGTGAAAAGCATGTACTGTACATAGACATTCCTTGTACATATAATTCTTATTTTTAGAAGCTCAGCTACAACACTGGTTCTATCAAAGCAATTTGTGATGCTGTGTACATCAGAGAATACATTTTGGTTATTTGCACAGTGATAAAACATAAAAACATAGTGATTCTTGACCCCTTGTGAATATCTTTTACGTTAACATTTAACCATGCTCTTGGCTTAGAAGTGCGCTGCACTAGAATAAGCTTGAAACCCTGCAACATTGGTTTAGAGATATGTACTACTTTCAGACCTTGGCATAAATATAGGTGTTTTTTTACTATTGGAGGCACACTTCATTAAACTATTAAATTATGAGTCTTAAAGCTGTGATCATTTTTCAGGTTCTGGAGGGTAGGCCCATCTATGTGGATTGCTATGGCAACCTGGCCCCTCTGACCAAAGCCGGCCAGCAATTAGTTCTCAACTTCTATGCCTTCAAGGAGAACCGCTTGCCCTTCTGTGTCAAGGTAACACAGGCTCTTCTTAAGGTTATGATTCTTCAGATTAAGATGTTTTGTGTGGATGGGGAATTGGCAGGGCCATAAATCAACATGGCAAAAACTTGAAAGTTAATAAAAATGCCCCTGAAATTGTTATAATGGGACAAAATTAAAAAATTCTGGACCCAAACAGCAACCAATATATTTTGGTATCTGTTATAATGTAGTGCTAGGGCATGATTGTTTTAGCTCTGACCTCTGTTGTCTCTGTGTCATCTCTCCTCTCTCCGTCATTGCAATGAACCCATCCACAGGGCATAACCTAGTTCCCTCTGCTACATAACCTCATCTAATTGATCGACCCACTAACTTCATGTTCCCCCCAATCAGTCTCGTGTAGCTATATGTTATGTTGGAAACTAACCATGTTTCCTATTAACTTGATCAGATGCCACTTTTCCACAGAGTGACCAATTAGGGCTCAGCAGGGCCAGGGGCAGCTCATGTTTATCACTTCGGACAAACTAGGCTGTCAGATTAGTCATTATTAATATGTGAAAACAAAAGCACAGAAATTTGTTTTGTTGCAAAATTTAGTGATATGAAGTAGGAGAACGCCCTGCTTTGCTTTGTTATGGCCTCTAGAGGAAATCAAATGTTTTCAGCAGAGACCACTTTATACTGTGAGTATTCTCCAAACACTACATAAAAACGTGGTTCCAATAGGACCCTATTTCAGTAATGCTACATGTCACCTGTTGGTCTAAATCTAACAAGGGTGAACTCTCCTGTGTCTAACCTGTTCTACACTCCTAAATATATACCCACACTCCCTTAGAAAGACGGTAGCCCTTTGGTATATAGTGCTATAATACATGAATCTATTCAGTGATAACACAGTAACATAGCAGTAAACTACCAAGAAATGATTAGTAACAGGGAGTATGTACATTTTTGTCATTTGTAGATACACAAGGGAGAACAGTAACACTCAATTGTATAATGCTGAAATACATAAGTATATTAACGTACATGAGTAAGCTACGAGGTGCAAAAAAAGAGATAAGGTAAGAAAATGTTTGGTTGACTCTCTGCAGGTTAGAGATAACAGCCAAGAGCCCTGTGGCCGTCTGACTTTCCTGAAAGAGTGTAAGACCATCAAAGGCCTTCCACAAACCGCTGTGTGCAACCTGAACATCACTCTCCCTACGCTGAAAAAGGTAAGGTGGCGCTAACTTGGCTCCATTCTCTGTCATCACCACCATATCCATGCTCACGGTTAGGGCAGTTAGGGCCGTAGGCTAACCTCGATAGCCGTAAGAGAGAGAAAACCTTCGGCCAAACTGTGTCTTTTATCTGTTTCAATCTTCTCTCTACGTATATTGGTTATCTATGCAGTGGTTTTGTCATTGGCTGTTTTATTCTGTACCTACCTACCAAATCAATTTCGATTTGGACGTCATGCTTTTGGCTCCAGGCTTTTGTGCAAAAAGCTTTTTTGATTTTCAGGCTGGCTTACTTTGTGGCTTGTGTCCATTTGCTGTTTTAAGTGTTGGCTATTTATAATTTGTTTTTGTTTTTTTGGTGTGTTTGGTTGGTGTTTTTTTGCTGAGGTGGCTTCTGTTCTTCTCAGCTGTTGCTTCTGTCAATCACTCCTTTTTCACACCCTGATGTTTTTTCCCCCTGCTTTCCATTATGTTACTACCCCTGTTTCTGCAATGCATCTTGGGAACCAGGAAATGGAATCAGATCCCGAGGACGAGGTAATCCACACGCTCCCTACCATGTGCTGGTATCTGCTCTGAGTCTATAGTGGCCCTGCTCCGCTCTTCATAGCCTTATTCATTCCGCTGCTACAACGGCAATATGAGCTTTCCTTTTTCAAAGCAATCCTTAGTTGGCCAGTTTTGCATGGTATATTGTCACATCCTTGTCCCTTGCGCTCTATCCTTTGTGATACAACTGACTTTAGAGTTAAGATATACAGTATAAATGGTCCTTAAATTGTTAAGATTCAACGTTTATTATTAGTGTGTGAGATTGAATATAATTTTTCACCTTTAACTATTGATTATAATTTAATTATGATGACTAGAGTTTGTAGTCATCATAATTTGTGACTAATGTAGCAAATATGTGACTCTTATTAGCTTTACATAATAACTCTTTTAAGTAGTACTATCAGTAATCATTAACAAGAAATAAGGAATTCGAGGGCAATGAATACTCTTAAAATAAAAAACATCTTAAAGGAGATTTTGCTGCCTTATTACACAATCATGAGAGTACTGTGAAGAATGACCTTTGTATTCTATAGTACTAATAAGTTATACAGACTGTCAAATAAGGTTTGATGTAATTTGATTGGATTGATAAGGTTCGAGTGCTGTTGCTTTGGCAGCACCATAGAATATAGGGCAACCCAGCACTGATAGGTGTTTGTGTTGTTGTTATTGTTGCAGACTGAAAAGCCAGAGCGACGTCATACCTTTGCATCCCTAGCCTTACGTAAGCGCTACAGCTATCTGGCCGAGCCTGCACTAAGTGAGTCTGACATTTTCAATAACAAACCTTTTTGGAAGTCATCATAACCACAATAATAGCAATTTGCGTGATAAATTAGATTATTAGCAATTGAATTCATCTGTAAAATGCGTGATTAATATAGATAGATATGTCATACTTAATGTGTGATATATGCATATTTCTCATTCTACATAACATGCACTGTCCACATGCTTGTTTACAACATGGTATATATTTATGCATGGGTGAATGAGTATTTTTAAGTTTCTGTGCTGTGCCTGCCCACATTGTGAGTTGTATTGTGTTTCTTCAGGGTTTGTTTGATTGTTTTCCACAACTAAGTTTCAAAAGTCCGAATGCAACATCAAACTTTTCTTTGACTTACCAACACAATGTTAATAGGCATTTTGGAAGGAAGTCAAAGTAAAATTGTTTTTGCTGTGTGTCCCCTCTGAGTTTGTAGCTCTTTTTGGCTTTGCGATGATGTAGCATTTTGTGTTGGACAAAAATGCATGTTAGGGGGTCTCAAGTTTGGCTTTCTTTCAGGTGCTTCTTTTCAGTTTTTCACACAGCTTGTCACCAAGGGTTATGCATGTCATGATAATATGGACCAAAACCCTAGTCTTGGAACCAGCATTTTGACATATTCTTTTGTTATATAATAACAGGAAAATGGAAACTTCTGCAGCCCATGGCTCTGTTTATCAGAGTGTCCAAATTATCTTTGGGGAAACTATTTACATGTAATTTTCAGACCAAACAGATAAAAGGCACTTTAAAAAGCGGATTGAGATTAGAGCCAGAATCCAGATGCTGATTGTAGCACATCTGAAGTCCAAAGAGAGAAGTCTTTCTTGTGTTAATCTTGGCGCATTTGTCTTGACATTTTTCTGTTGTCAGTTGGTCTCTACCATTGTCTTTTGACATTTATTTTGCAGCTGTATGTGCTTCGTTTGGCTTATTATCCATTTGGGTTCTTGTTGTTGTGAGTTATTGGTGGATCATGAATCACACTGGAACATAATTGTGTCTTTTATAACTCCATCCTCAAGCCATACTCAAGTATCCCATCTCTGCACCTCATAAAACTACTGTGCTTTCCTTCCTTGATGCCAGGATGTGTCACTGACCAATTCTTCCCCCTCTGGTCTCTTCTCTTTTTCATATTTTTTCTTCCTCCTCCTTACCTAAAATCATTTTCTGTTGCCTTTATTATTCCACATTCTTTTGTTTTTTTGTTCCATTTCTTCATCATTGTTTCTACTATTTCATCTGAAGAAACAACAGTTGAGCGAAGTGCAGCAGCAAGAACACTGCCTGCTGGTTACCCTCACAAACCTGTCTTTCCAGCCAGACCTTACCCACCATGGTCGGCTGCTCCTATTACCGTCCCTGGCCAAACAAGGCCCGTCGGACTGGGGGGTTCCGTCAACGCTACCGGTTCACCGGCAGGCTCGCCAGCTGCTTCTCCACTGAAGTCCACCTGGCCCCTCTCCGCCCCTTCCTCTGCTTCTCCCACACACATCAAATCCACCCTGGGAGCCCCACCACCAGTACCCACCCTGTCTTCCCCGGCTAAATCAGTTAGCGACACAGTATCTCCATCCCACATTAGGTCTTATAGGACTACGGCTTCACCCATTAAAACTGTTGTTCAGCAGGGCCAGTACCCTGTCCAGGGGTCTGCCAGTCTGGTTTCCTCTGGGAGCCCCTGTAAACTCGGCACAGACCCTGCATCTATCAAAAGCCTTGCTTCGGCATACACTTCAAGGACTTCCCCACTCCACTCACTAGCTGCTGGCTCTGTACCAGATAGGTCGTCAGCTACTATTACAACTCCAACATCACCAAAGACAACTGTCAACATGTACAATTCTAGTCTGCCCTTTAAAACTGCCCTGGGGTCCACAGTGGTGACAGAAGTGGGGGCATCTTCCCTCTCATCTGTTAAAACTATCTCCAGCCTGTCCTCAATGAAGACCTCTGTAGATTCAACACTAGCATCCCGAGGTGGGAGGACATCCCTCTCATCTCTCTCCTCAACTGGACAGACCACCATTACCACAGAATTGTCCATGATGAATGGATCAGTCTCCCCTGTTAAATACCCATCCTCCTCCTCCACGCCTTCATCTCCCTCTTCTCACCTTGTGTCGGAGAGAAGTAGCAGCCTTCAGGAGAGGATCCAGGCCACCACACAGGCAGCAACCTCCAGTGTCAGTGCAGCCATAAATGAAGCCATAAACTCATGCTCTGTGTCAGGCTATGGCACACTTAAATCACTGTCCTCTTCACGTAGATCTGCAACAGCTAGCTCTTATGGCTCTCTCAGATCTGCAGCTCCCACCTCCACCACTTCATCTAATACAATGACTGTACCTGTGTATTCCCTTGTCAACGTTTTACCAGATACCCCTGTCAAACCAGGGCCGGGGTCTCTCAAAATGGCATTGCCTGATCCTTCCCGTGCTTCATCCTCCTCATCTTCTTTGTCTTCCTGTGTAACCACATCGAAAATAAAATCCCAATTGAAATCCCCTCCGTTCATCACGCCACCCATCATCCACCCGACTGCAGCTTCCAATCAGGAGATACTAAGAGACGTAGCGGACATGAAAGAGGATCTGATCAGAATGACAGCTATCCTCCAGACAGACACGCGGACAGCAGCTAAAACTGTTCAAACATCACATTCTGGTACTCCTAAAGAGACCAAGTTAGAGGATGAGGAGCCATTTACTTTAGTGGAGAAAGTAAAAGAGGATTTAGTGAAAGTTAGTGAGATATTACAGAAGGATATCTTGAGTCAAGGTAAAGCCATGACAGCTAAAGAGATAGCCTCAGAGGATGAATGGGAGGAGTTTTCCAAAGATGAGATTGAGGAGGCGCAGAGAAGTGCCCTGTCAGACTATCACCCTCCTTTTGACGAAAACACACTCCCATTTAAGCCCCAGTCCATGCCTAGCAAAGACTTTGACTTGGCTAAAGTAGTTGATTATTTAGCAAATGACATTGGCGCTAGCTCTCTATCCAAAATGTCAGAAGTGAAATGTAGGTGGGGGCAGGAAGAGGAGGAGGCAAAGAGGGAAGGGGAAGAGAAACAGAAACGTGTTCTCAAACCCGCCATGTCATTACAAGAGCACAAGCTCAAAATGCCTCCGCCAGGCTCAGGCATGCGCACCTCTCCCTCAGAGAAGGACCTAAGCAAACTTGCTGAATCATATCAGGGGACTGACACTATTTTGGAATCACCTGAGGACTTGTCTCATGAGCAGGATAAGAGTCCCCTGTCAGACAGCGGGTTTGAGACCAGGAGTGAAAAGACTCCCTCTGCTCCTCAAAGTGCAGAAAGTGCAGACCCTAAACCTTTATTTGCAGACTCTCCCATCCCTCCGTGTGTAACTGAGACCAGGACTGAAGTGGTCCACATTAGGAGCTATGAGCAGCCTGATGAGCCTTGTGAGCCTGTACTGATGGAGGAGTCAGCATCTGCTATTCCTTGTATCGAACCAGATACAGCCTCACCTAGCTCCATCAAAGACAAAGTCAAAGCTTTACAGATGAAAATGTCAGAAGAGGACTCCATGGTTGGCAAAAGCATGTGTCTCAAAGAGGAGACCCATATTACTACTACCACTCGAATGGTCTATCACAAGCCTCAGCTAACTGATGGAGCAGAGATGATAGAGGAAGCTATGTCAGTTAGAGACATTATGAAAGCTTTCCAGTCAGGCAGGGACCCATCTAAAGAACTAGCAGGTCTTTTTGAACACAAAGCAGCCCAGGATTCTGTCAAAGGTGATGAGTTGACTCCTAGATTCCTTGACAAAGACATGAAGTCCAAACCCAAAGTGGAAAGGATAATAGAGGTTCATATTGAAAAGGGGCACAGCACTGCAGAACCAACTGAGGTTTTCATCAGGGAAACCAAGAAACACCCTGAGCTCTATGTCTATAAAGGGGACCGTGGAATAAAGGAACTTCCTGATTATGATGAGGTTCAACAGGAAGAAGAGGAGCTTACAGCCGAAGAATCCCTACCCTCCTTCCTGGAAACATCTCGTGTTAACACTCCAGTGTCGCAGGAGGAGGACAGCCGCCCAAGCTCTGCCCAGCTGATTGCTGATGACTCCTATAAAGCCCTGAAACTATTGAGCCAGCATTCCATAGAATACTGTGATGACGAGCTATCAGAGATCCGAGGGGAGTCATACAGGTTTGCTGAGAAAATGCTCCTCTCAGAGAAACTAGACACCTCATCACTGTCTCATTCTGACACAGAGGATTCAGCAGTGGTGACTGACCAAACCCGCCACCTAACTTCCGGGGAGAGTGTGAGTCAGCAGCGTGGAAGCCCCAAAAAAGAGTTTATTTCTAAGTCATCAAAAGATGGGTCCCCTAAATCAGGTAAATTCTCCTCACATAGGGATGAGTCTCAGTTTGATAAGGTGACAGTGCTGCATTACTCCACAGAACAGGGCAGCCCAAAACATGCAGTTTGGATGCGATTCACAGAGGATAAACATGATAGGAGTAGGGATAAGCTGCTTTATGAGGACAGGGTGGACCAGACTGTGAAGGAAGCTGAAGAAAAACTCAGTGAGGTATCGCAGTTCTTCCGTGACAAAACAGAGAAGCTTAACGATGAGCTGCAGTCCCCTGAGAAAAAACCTGTGAGAAGAGGGTCGAGGGAAACCAGGTCTGGGCCTAGCTCAACCTGCAGTAGCCCTGAGAAAACACAGCAGAAACCCAAGGCAGGAGGAGAGGAATGGGGAAAAAGCAAGCTCAGGGAGGCCTCTGTTGGAAAAATGTTTGGTAGCACCACGGCAAGTGAAAAGAAAAGCTCTAGTTTACCAAACAGTCCTGAGCGAAGTGTGCTCTCCTGTCTCAGTGACAATAAAATTAAACAACAAACACAGACAAGTGAGTCTGAACCCTCCTCTCCTGTTCAAGTAAAATCAACATCCAAAGTCAGCTCTGTGAGGATGAAGTTTGAATCTGAAGCCCAGAAACAAAGTCAATCTAGTCCAACAAAAATTCCTCCACCAGTGCAGCCAAAACCTTCAATGAAAAAACTACAGGAAAGTAAACTTCCTGTTTATCAGTTTTTTACAGGAGGAAAAACATCAAAAGTATCTGAAGCCTTTGAGGAAGGAGGGCAAAAAAAGGATGTTGAGAAAGACAAAGGAGCTGCCACAGGTACCAGTAAACCAGCTTTGACATCAACATCTCAGGCCCCAAAACATATGGGAGACAAGGTGTCAAACAAAAACATTCCAGTGGCCTCCCTTCAAAAACAATTGAGTGAAACTGACAAAGACAAAGCAACGAATAAAGGGAAAGATATCAATATCACTGTTACTCAGGAAATTAAAGAAAGCAATAAAGGTCAAAAAGTTCAAACATCTCCAACTGCCATCCATGAGACTACCATAAAGAAAGATAGTGATGCTGAAAAATACCAACAAGTCACAAAAAGTGAACCTGCCTCCAAAGTAATGATACCTGAAGTGTCCAGAAAAGACAATGAAGAACCAGTAAACAAAAACCTTAGAAAAAAGACAGAATCTCAAATTCCTGTAAGGACAGCACCTATTCCCATTGATAATGACATCCCAAAGAAACAGACAGTAACTAAGCCTTCACAGATACCTACATTATCTAAGAACAAAATACAGACTAACCCTGAGACAATCCCAACAAAAACAGATCAAAATCTGACAATCAAAACCTTTGAAATTCTAGATAATGCACCCAAAGATTCTAACTCCAATAACCTCCCCAGCCCTAGAGAAACACTGGAGAAAGTCATAACCTCTCCAGTTGTTACAACAACCAAAGAGAACTTCAAAGGCATCAAAACACTACCTGTTTATGTTAGTGTCCAGGTGGGCAGGCAGGCAGAGAGGGAGGCCAGGGGGACACTGTACACAGTCAAACAGAAATCCAGCTCAGCACTCAGCCCCATAAGCCCAGACGATGACACACTAGAACAGGTCTCTTTCATAGACAGCTCAGGGAAAAGCCCCATTACACCAGAGACCCCCAGCTCTGAGGAGGTCAGCTATGAACTCACGTCCAGGACCCCTGATGGCTTCATGGACTTCATGCCAGGGAACCCCAGTCCCATCATGGAGTTATCTGAGGAATCAGAGGAAGATGACCAAGAGAAAGGTAGTTTTTCTTTTAAAGAGGCCCTACCAGAAAGACCGGGCAGCAGAACAACAGTTAATGCCATGCAAGCAAACCTCATTAATGCTAATCAGCAGGAAACAAAAAGTAATGATAACCAACAGGAATTAAAAAGTAATTTCAACCAGCAGGAAACAACAGTTAACATCAGTCAGGATGAAACAACAGAGCAGGAGCAGCAAGCAGCCTCTAAAGACAAAGGTGTTGCATATATTGAGTTCCCTCCTCCTCCTCCTCTGGACTCTGCCTCAGAACAATCAGACCCAGAGAGGAAAGGTTCCTGTGCTTCTTCAGAGACTGAGACTGAGATGATGGAGGTGAATTTACAGGAAGAACATGATAAGCATCTGCTGACCGAGCCAATCATACGCATTCAGCCCCCCTCCCCTGTACCCCCTGGGACAGACGACAGTCAATCAAATGGCGACGAGGATGAAGAGGAGGAGTCAGTCTTCCAGCCAATCTCCTGTAAGAAATTCACTTTCAATGACTTTGAAGAGGAGAAGAAGAAGGAGAAGGGATCGAAACCTAAAAAACACGACAAGAACGGAAACAACAAAGAACCTCACGGCGGAACCAATGGCTCCAATGGTTCCAACGGTTCCAACGGTTCCAACGGTTCCAACGGTTCTAAAGGTTCTAATGGCAAAGTAGAGGATTATGACTATGAACAAAACGGAAATGACCAGTCAATAACAGACTGTTCTATAGCCACGACAGCTGAATTCTCTCATGACACGGATGCGACAGAGATAGACTCCCTAGATGGATATGAGCTTCAGGATGAAGATGATGGCCTGTGTGAACAGGCAGATTCAAGGCTGTTTGGCCTTCCCGACAGCAGGAGAGATGTCTGGGCATCAGACACTTTCAGGTCCCCTGACCGCTCTTTCCCCCAGACAAAACTGGAAGTTATCGAAGAGGAGAAAACCCCTGAGGAATGCCAAAAGGCTACTTCCAAAATAGATTCCCCCTCAAATGGTGGAAAACCTGAGGATGTTATTAAAGATGGAGTTAAAAACCAGGAGCAAAAACCCTCAGATAAAGAGGGATTTTCAGATACTTATTTTAGTTATAAACTAGAAGAGGAGTTTAACTCTCCTTTTAAGACTGTGGCCACTAAAGGGCTGGACTTTGATCCCTGGCCCAGTAAAGGTGGAGAGGAAGAGGTCATTGACATGGCAGGGACACAGGACAGCAATGGCGAGCCTAAGCCGTTTGGACTGGCAGTCGATGACCAGTCTCAGGCCACAACGCCAGACACTACCCCAGCCCGAACACCAACGGACGATAGCACGCCGACGAGCGAGCCAAATCCATTCCCCTTCCATGAAGGGAAGATGTTTGAGATGACACGCAGTGGTGCGATTGACATGAGCAAGAGGGACATGGTGGAGGAGAGGCTCCAATTTTTTCAGATTGGTGAGCATTATCATTCAGCCGGCAGGTACAGGGTCAGGGACTCAGAGGTAGAAGCCTCCTCACATCACACACAGAGGAATCACACAAACACACAGACTCCTACAGATACCTTAACAGCCCCTCAGGTCTCCATTCAGACTACTACTGTCCGACTTGACAGATCAAATGGGGCTGGCAGTAATGATACATGCAGAGACTCAACGTTAAGCAATGAGTCTAAATTCTCCACTTTTAGAATAGGATTCAAGCCGTCATCTGATAAAAATCCTGATTTGAAGGATTCCGACAGCAGTTCTAGTAGAACACCAGGCACTTTTGATAATTCTAATTACATAACCTCAGGAATAACTGTAGATAATTCTCATTCTGTAGCCACATTCTATTCAGATTATTCCACTTCTAGAACATCGGACATGACAGATTACTATTCTAATTCCTTTTCAAATACCAGAATCCTATCAGGCACATCAGAACAGAGGGACTTTTCAGATTGGACAAGAGAAATCCAGAACACCTATTACCAAAGCACAGACTCCTCTCCTTCCACATCTTCACAGCAGAACAGTAATCCCCAAACAGGGAAAAGCAATAACAATAGCAACAGCAACAACTTGGACTCCCATAACGTCCATGCAAACTTCATTCAGCCTGGCAGTATTGTGTTCAACTTGCTGTCCTCTTCAGAGCCCATTCTGCAGCAGGTCAGCAGGGTAGAAGCAGCCTTCAGCCAGCTAGAGGAGAATAGCAGGGAAGATAGGGTTGTTCCCATTGCAGCAATAACAAGCACAGGTGCCAAAGAGGTCAAAGGCCAGATATGCAAGTCCAGGTTACCAGTGAGGGCACCTAGCTACAAACTATGCATTGAAAGTCATCCAATAGAGAAACACAAGGCAAAAGAAAATGTTAATAAACCACTAGTTAGGAAATATGCAAGGCATGTAGTCAGGGAAAGATCAGACCCTTTTGAGAATGTATTACCTAAATCTAGAATCCCAGTGATGAAGGCAAAGAATTGCTCTTCCTTTGTTTCAGAACATAAACAGACTGGGACTAGGTCTGTGGTCGTTGATAGAAGTACTAAAACTTCCCAGGGTAATAGACAACAAATAGAAGACAGCTCTAGAATCAAATCCAGCCACAGGTTAGTGAAAAGCACAGGTATGGGTAGTACCACTCAGACAGGGAAAAGAAACAGCGCTGTGGTCTCAGAAAACTTTAAAACCAAATTCGTCAGTAGCCAGGTAGCCAAACCTTTGGACCAAATCCTCCCCAAAGTGGGAGAGGCAAAGGTAGAGGGGAAACTGCCCAATGAGGATGAAGAAAGCAGCAGCTGCAGCCTCAGCACATCCAGGAACACTTCATTGACAGAAGCTTCTAGAACTTCTCGAGCTTCTAGAAGTTTCCTCTCTTCCCCCACCTCCACCTCCACCTCCACCACCATCACCACACCAACACGGTCCGCTAGAGGCGTGACAGCTGAGGTTGAGCAGGCCGACAGTGAGAGGAGGAGGATGAGGAGGAGCAGGAGGAAGAGTAGGCGGACACTTGGAGGGAAGGAGCAGGAGCAGAAGGAGGAGGAAGGGAGTCAGGTTGATCAGCCAATCACGGCTCCTGTCATGGAGAACGAGACTAGTTTGTAAACTCTTTCTAAACACTTGTTAATCTTTATCTATCTTTCTATATGAGATGCATGTAGCTGTTGTGGATGCTTTGTGATGTGATGTTTTAAGTGTAGCTGTCACTTCTTCCTGTCATTTTCGTCATCTCTATCCTGTGCTGTCTGAATTAGATATAGAGATTGAGCTCAAGGGTGCAGAGTGGGAAATTTATAGTAGAATCAACAATAAACAAAATTTGTCCCTGGAATAAGCAGGGACAAATCTCATGGTGTCAGGTAGGGTAAAATCCATGTAAAAATACTGTTAGCGAAAGGGGTGACAGAAAATAAGTTAATAACAACCAACTAGTGAGAGCTGTACAACAAACAGACTAGTCCGACTGTAGCAAAAGATACCAATATCATTTCAGTAATATCAGCAATCACTGCCAGTGAGTGAGACAGCAATCCTCATATCAGTTTGATCAAATCTTTGATCATAATCATTTTGTCGGAAGAGGTAGAAATTGGATCTCACTCCCTCTATAACTATTCTGGGGTCTCACAGGCTGCCACAGTTTCACGCATGCCCAGTTTCATTCCACACTGAAAAGACGACTTAGCCTTGCAACTCTGACTGTCCAACACCACATCACACACAACACACCACTCAACTTACTGTAGGCATTATAGAGTCTTAGATGTAAACAAATGTGTCAGATCGTGTTAGAAATGTGAACTTGTGTTTGTTCTGGTCTGCTTGCCTGGTTTGTAAAGTTTACCTGGTGGTACTTTGAACACTGTGAAAACTGTTCATTGGCTAAACTTGATAATCACGTGCATGCCAGCTGCACAGGGTGTTTCAATTCAATTCAAAATTATGATCTTCAGTGGTTCATCTCTTGTTGGAATACCCAGTGAAGTTGTACTACTTGTGGTTTCAAGTTGAAGTAATGAATTGTCTTTATCAGTTGAGGCGGATTGTTGCCTGATGGTAGATTGTTTATTGTGAGTGATCCGACACAAAACTCTTACTCTCTTACTCTTATTACTCTTACTACTACTACTACTACTACTACTACTAATACTCAACATCAAATATTTTAGTGTGTATAGTCAGTTAGTGTGTATTTTGTTTTCCCTTTTCTGGCCTCACAGATCCTCATGATTCTAAATTGTATCACCTGCTCTCTGGTTCATTTATCATTTATTTTAATAGTGCTGCTCTTCAATTGAGATACTCACTCATACTTGTATGGCATGAGCTACTCAAATCTCGTTGTAATAGTGTTTCATGTTTACCTAGTGCAGACATTTAACCTGATAGCCCTTGGTTATTATTTTCTCTGCCTGTGTCTAATGCAAAATCGAATGCAGTCTAGTGGAGATGGTGTGGAGATAGCAGCTTAGTAGCTCTTGTGTCCCCAATCCTTAAATTTCTTCCCTAATTCCAACACTCTTGCTTCTTGTCCAGTGTACTTGCATTTCAAGAAGCCTCATGCTTCTAGCCTTATGGGCTTTTACTCACTTATGTCCACTGTGAACCTTCGGTAAGTGGCTATCATCCAAACCTGACTGAATCAATGGGGAGAGTCTGGCCAGAACAGGAGTTTTTCAGAGGCAATTCGTGGGACAGTGAGCTAAAGTTTGTCTTTTTTGTTTGTTGGCTCATCTACAATACAGTGTACAATATGAATATCACATCAAAAGATGCATTTGAAGCATAGACTGTCAGGCTCTTTTTATTATGTGGTCATTGTTGGCCTCCATATCAAACCATATTAAAATATTGTCAACAGCCTAAAACTGACAAACGTTCAGTTCACAATCCCAATCACTTTCTTTCATTTGATGTCATTGCTCCCCTCTGCGGCTATTTTATGGCAGCCATTTTGTGTTCCTCTTACTAAGCACCATATTTAATTCATTTGGGGATGTGAAATGACACAAGTGAAAGCAATCCATATTTAAACTTTTGACTATGGTGGTTGTCATCATATCATATATGTTAATAGCTTGTCCCCTGCCCCTCCTTTCTTCCTCACTGTCCTCTGAACCACAGGCCCTCAGAGTCCCTGTGAGAGAACAGACCTCCGCATGGCAATAGTGGCCGATCACCTGGGACTCAGCTGGACTGGTGAGTCTATACACACACACACACACACACACACACACACACCATGACTCACCCACATAAAAGTGTGTCAGCATACAGCAGCTATCATGGAGATGGATAAGACATAGAGACATAGCTGCAGGGCTTGAGTCATTGCAACTGCAACTCATTTGCTAATGATAGAGTATTCATTCAATTCCCAATAGGTTGGATATGATACCCTTCTCTTGCAAAAAAGTTTGAATTTCCACCAAAATAAACCGAGCCCAGCCATGGTAACTGGAATTGTATGAATACCATTAGTTTTATAATGTTTGTTGCCATCTAGTGGACATACAGTACAATGACTGCTTTACTGAGCAGTACTGCAGTGGCATTTATATTCACATACATCATGATCAAATTATATAAATAAAACATGCATATGCATAAATACACATGCAACATAACACATAATCAGTAGGCAAATCATTATAAAATCCCAGATCACACAACATGTCACCATATAACATGTCATAGAACTGATTGATGTATGGTTTGTTTTATAACCTACCAACATACTCAAAGTTCATTTGTAAAATGTAAACATAGTTAAATTAAGTTGGATTGTGAGCAGGGGTGAAAAATGCACTCAGTAATATTCATATCGTTCATACTGATGACAATGAGTATGTATGAGAATGTCAGGATACCCGTAAAATGTGTATTGCCACAAATTGTGTGTCTGTTTCAGTCAGTTTCAGTCTGTGTCAGTCTTGCCTGTCTGTTTGTGTGTGAGGGTGTGTAAGAGAGGATGTTACATCGTGGTGTACTTGATGAGTGATAAGGGTGTGGCCTCTGCAGTGTGCCCAACCCTGTCCCCCTGCACTGCAGTACTGCCCGTGTGTGTGTGTGTGTGTGTGTGTGTGTGCATGCGTGCATGCCTTTAATTGTGTGCACAAACATCCATCTTAATGCCCATCCACCTCTATGGTTGTACAAGTATAAATAATGTTAGTTGAGTGCCTGTCGGTCCAGTGTAGTGAGTATGTGTGAGTGTGCAGTAGAGGAAAGGAATCTGTTCCATATTTAATGTGTGCTCCCGTTGCAGAGCTGCAGTGAACAAGTAGATTCGGTGCACATTATACTCCCATGGTTTAAATTTACAGCCAGTGTGCCAGAGAGCCTGCAGACTCTGTTTGCCCTACATTGCTTCATTTCGGTAACGAGCACAAACAATTTTGGACTAAGCAAATAAATTCAAGTAAATTTATTGACGTGGTGACATTTTGAACACCAGAGTCTTAAAGTTTTTGTTTCACAAACAATTAAATATGGCATATAAATTCATACCAATAACTGATCAGTTTCAATGTAAATGTCATTCAGTATGCTCCACAATCCCTGCAAATCTGAAATCTCATTTAGAGTACTCCCCCACTACATCCCCCCACACCTTGTGGAGTTTTACGATCTGTTTACTATTTTTCTGCATCGCTGCACATTATTATATGTTATGTTTATCCTACTTAAGTAACTGTTGTGTTGTTTCATGCTGTTGCAGAGCTGGCCAGGGAGCTGGATTTCTCTGTGGACGAGATCAACCACATCAGAGTGGAGAACCCCAACTCCCTGACAGCACAGAGCTTCATGCTCCTAAAGAAATGGGTACACAGGGATGGTAAAAATGCCACAAGTAAGTAGTGCGTAAGTGTGAGTGTGAGTGAGTGTGTGTGTGTGTGTGTGTGTGTGTACCTTAAGAAAGTCATGTACAATTAACGCATTTCACATAGTTCAAATCCATGCCTCACTGACTACTGATATAACTAAAAGGTATTATTGGGTAGGTATTTGGATAAGCAATTGGATAAAAATGACCCAATATAACTGACAGTAATATGTTTTTGTGATATAGTGACATATTGTACAACATATTGTTCAAGTCTATGTTTCAAAGAAATGTGAAATAGCTCAGCAGATCTTGTCAATATATTTTCTCTCTCTCTCTCTCTTTGTCTCTCTCCCTCTGTAGCGGATGCCTTAACCGCAGTGCTGACTAAGATCAATCGGTTGGATATTGTGACTTTGCTGGAAGGGCCCATATTTGACTATGGTAACATTTCAGGCACACGGTGTTTTGCCGATGATAACGCAGTATTCCTGGATCAGTCCGATGGTAAAGTGTAGCCCACCCTAGCTGAACTCTCTCAGTCTATCTCTCAGTCTATCCCTTCACCCTTCTTTACCTCCTCTCTCAGCCAGATCGATAGACCTGTTTGTGTACACAAATACAGAACCAATGAGGCGTGACGCAACAGCGGAAGTTAATGAACGAACAAGGCTTGTTCAGCCGAAATGAGTCAATGTACCAGCAGGTTCAATGAACCGATATCAGTTAATGGACCAACAGGCATTAACAGTATTAGACTGAATCATCTTCATCATCCCACATGAAGCATTCACCCTAGTCGGCCCACTTGTTTTCCAACATGGGGCAGCGCCATTCATTTGTAGCACTCTTAGTCTTTGGAACGTTAATGGCAAAAAGTATATTTTTTTATCAGTAGATTATCAATCTATCAGAAATCTATCAGTAGATTTCACAGACCCCTAAGTTGTATTATGATTACATCCAACATTATTGATTTTAACTGAATGCATAACACAGTAGGAGAACCTATACCATTTTGGGGCCATGAGACATTTAGAGGAAGTATGTGTGACTGGTTTTATATGTGTAAAATGTTCAAAAGCATGATGCTTCAGCAAATGTAAGCCTAATGAATCAGGACTCTGTCCCATCTGATAATTTTGTTGATTTGATGACATAATGAATGAGACACATACTTCAGATGGGTTAGGGCGTTGGTTCATAGTTTGGCTCAACAATAGTTATGTTTATGTGTATGCCAGTTTAAAATTTCAACTTTCTTAACACCTAACACATCTCTATTTATCAATTTGTGTCTAATGTAATTCTAAAATACATGAAAACATAATTATAACAACCAATATACTATAATGGCATGTTTGCTTTAAGCAGTATGGCAAATGCCTTTCTTTCTTTTTTCTCTTTTTTTCTTTCTTTCTGTTTCTTTCATTCTTCCTTTCTTTCTGTCTTTCTCTCTCACTCTGTCTTAAATCAAAATGTACTGTGGTAGCTACTACCATTCTCTGGTTATGATAGACCCAATGAGGGCCATTTCAGACCCTGCATTAAAATGTACCCTTTGTCCCAGAAGTATAAAATACAGGTTACAGGTTTTGAAGAGACATGTTTTTTTGTGTTCCTCACTCTGGGACCAAGGTTCATTCAACACATTCTTCTCACATATTCTTGAAATATTCACATGGAGACAACGAGGATCCCACAGCCCAAATGCTTTTTGACAACACAAATCAATGTAGCTGGTGATTAGTAGTTGAATCTATAGAATACTATATACTCTAGTCTTAGCCAGGCAGACTTACAGACAGATGTCTGAAATGACCCTCAGTGTGACTGTACAATTGGGTTTCCCAATCGCATCTTAACACTAGGATCAGTTTTATTGTTCCATTGACCTATAATGGAGAAAAGATGATCTTTGTGCTAAGGTGATTTAAGGTGAAATCCAGGGGTTTTGACAGATAGATAGATTGATAGATGGCATGGCTATGGCTTTGTGTCAATGGCTGCCTATTTTAATGTTGTTGGCTTATGACAATACACTCTTAACACTTTAAAAGGGATGGATCATTTTCAACACATCTGTGAGTGTAGTTTGGGACAACAAATCTTGTGTTAGTTTTATGTATAACAGGTCTAAATAGCAACTAAAATACAAGATATACGGCGTCCCAATTTACACTCACAGATGAGTTGAAAATAATGCACCCTCTTCAAAAGTGTACAGTGTATAGTTCTGCTTCTGTCTCACTGCTGTTAGCTGTACTATACCTGTCATCTACTGGGTTCCTCCGAGCCTCCCAGCCTCTATGCTGCACCGTAGCTTCTCCTGCTTTGAGAACAGCAGACTCCCTGCCTCCTCCTCTCTCCTCTCCTTGCTGCTGAGTGGCTAACTCCTACAGTAACCTCCCCTGTCAGCTCTAAGGGCTACTAACCAGCTAATTTCCACTAAAGGCTAACCTCTGCTAACTTTACCAGCTTATTATGAATGACTGCTTTTGGATCCAACTCATCGTAGCTTCTGCTCTAAGGCCAGCATACCCCTTGCTTCTTGCTCTCCCTTCTCCCCTCTGCTGAGTAGTAACCTCAGGCTGACTAGAGCAAGAGTGTGGAAGTAAAACAACCCCACCGTCAGCTCTAAGGGCTGCTAACTGGCTACTATCTCCCACAGTTTGTAACAACCTCAGGCTTTTCCTGCTGAGGTTCTGCCTATTTCTGTACCAATTAGCTGCATCTTCTCCCACAAAAGACACCAGGCCAACTCTGTTCTCCTCCAACATCCCCAGTTACCATGGCTCACTTTCTCCATGAAAAATGAACAACTTTCACACAGATTTCTACGATGACTGAATTTGACAAAGCCACAATGTGAATGTTTTTACTTTCCTAATGAAAAAGTCAGTCTGAGAATTATTTAGTGTGCTGCATTTTTCATGGATGTTGCCGTTCCAGCAATTTGAAAGAAGACAGTCTGCTCTTGCTTATCAAGCTAAAGTTCTCTTGGGTCTCAGCTGCTCCCCCTTCCCTCATCCCACATCCCACACATTTATTGGGCTGGCACATTACAAATAATCACACAGCTGGTCATTGATTATTGAGTAATCAATAATGATAATGATGCACTAACAATGATATATGAGTCTGATGTGCTATACCTTAGCTTCTGCAGCTTCTGAAACATTCAACCTCCATCACTAACCATTCGATTCCATTGACTATGCCTTCATCTGTCCAGTTTTCACTTGCTGTTTTTATCCTCCCATCCAAGTCTTGTCTAACAGATGTTCTCTGTGTTTTGTTCTTACCGTGTCTCTTGTGAACTGTGATTGTTGTAGCAGCTCCAAAACGTCTTAGGTCTCCTAAATTCCCGCTGAGTCCTCAAACCTGCCAGTCTGGCCTCCCTCCTCCCCTCTCCTGTCCCTCCATCTATTGCCTCACCTACCCCTCCACCACCTTCTTTTCTTCAATCACTTCTTCTACTCCCTGTCGTCCATCCCCCTGCTTTCATTTTCCATCCCTCCCTCCTAATCCTCCTATTTACTTCCTCCCTGTTGCTCCTGTTCTCCCTCATATCACAACTCTGCCTTACTCCCCTCTTCTTCCTTCTTCCCCTCGGACCCCCATATTCCCTCCCTGCTCCTCATACCTTTTTGTTCCTCCATTTGTTGCTCCTGCTTCTCCTCCCCCTGTTCCCTGCCCTCCCTCTGCACTGCCTCCTACCTCTTTTCCTCTTCCCCCCTCTCCTCTTGCTCATCGCCCTCCCTCTCCTCTC